>CM076582.1:942427920-942613482 GCA_034641835.2 Pinus albicaulis
CACCATACCTCCATCAACATAATCCCATCTGCAACATTTCTTCATCCGCTTCATCAACCCTGCACATGATACCAACCAATGGGACCCCAACCCCTAGCAAAACGTCGTCCTCACACATTCAGTGAGCGAACCCTTTCATGTTTTGGGGTGCTTGTCTTTGTGTTTTGTACAAACCAAACCCCATTATTTTATTCTTTTGGTAAGTGCAAAAAGATCGCAAATGATGCACTTCGCCACTTCACCCTCATATTTCATCTTTTCCCCCATGCCAGCAGTCCCTCATTCCCCTTGGTTGGAGTATTTCACCCCCATGCATGCACCATAATAACATTCATAGCTGGTTTATACCCACCCTGGAAGTCCTACCGATGCCAGGGATTTTCCCTTCAGAAATAACTATGACTGCCACCAAGCTGCTCAAGTATACTCCGACCTCGGGCCACTGAATCCCCATAATCATTTTTTAGTCACCTCTCACCAACATGCCTATGTTAAACCCATCACACCTAGCTCCCTGACCCTTCAGGTCGGCGACCCAGTGGTTTGGTTAAGGCTTCCTTTTTGTCGACCTCGACACCTCTTCTCGAAAAAGGAAGAGGTACCTTGGATCACCCCTCCCCATGCAAAGGGGTATCATCCGGTGGCATTGTGGGAGACATCATTGTCCACATATGTCATCGATCCTCCTGAAATTTGACTACAACAAAATCTTTCATGTCAAGATGGTATCATGCCTTACAACCATTGCACTTTGATCAGATCCATCAAATACCCATGCCTCCATAAGCATCTCTGTCAACAATGCTTACACAGGAAGGTCCCAAACAATACATATGCATACATGGAGTAGCTATATTCCATACTAATATTACACATATGGGTATTGCATTTTATCTATTCTAAAAAAAAAATTCCCCTGAGGGCGTCAACAGTCGTCGTCAGCAACCGCCAGCATCACTACTATACCGCGAGCATCACTACCACAGTAGTGATGCAGACATCACATGTATCTGTCAATTTTTTTTTCACTAGCCATAGCACCACGAGCATGGGACATGCCCACCTCATTGAAATTTTGTATATATGTTGTATATTTTATTTTCTTGCAGGGGTCCCTTAGGCCATGGTCATATCAGAAACGGTGCAAGGTGTTGTTAATTCAAAGATTCATGCAGGTCTATCTCTCTCTCTCTCTACGCACGATACAGAAAAGAAAATATAATGTATTTCAGCTATACAGTCCTTCCTAGAGCTCACACATTAGGTGGCAACTGTGAACACCAGAAAATCTTACAGCAGAATATGACATTAATTAATATCAAGCCTAAGGATTTATAGGGCAGGAACACATTATGGAATCAAGAAAGTATTTAAAATCTCTAAGCTTTTGAGAAAAATAGATTTGAACTAGTCTTAAATGTTGAAATGTGCACTTAATCCTTCAAGAAGAGCGCCTTCTGCACATGTTTTTGCCTGATAAGCACGCATTCATGAAAATGGCAAAATTTCACTTTCCAGGACCACACAAAGCAAAAGGACAGTTACTCCTTATATGAAGCCGCCTAAGGACAACCACCAACACTTCCTTAGACACTATGTGAGCACACAAAGAAATATTTGGAGCACACAATGGAATCATAACTCTCCCTTGTGTCACCATCCATCATGTATCAAGGGACGGAAGGAGGATTTAAAATATCCTATATAAAGCGACCATGAGATGAAGAATGGGTGATCACATTGTTATGCTGGCCAGAATTTCCCAAGCAATACCAACAGTGTGTGACCTGGAGCTGGAGATAGAGGGGACTCAATTGTTGGCCACACAACAATCCTAGTCCACCACAACGAATAGAGAGGGAGACTGCATTAGAGGCATAGCTTGGAAAAACAACATCCTTGCATCGGGACCTAGAACCATTGTCTAGGGGTCCTTTGGAAAGTGGGTAAAATTTCTTCTCCATATCAAACGTTTAATAAGAAGAGGCCTTTGAGCCATCATTTGCATTATTATTGTTTTGACTCTCCTCAATAGCTTATCTATATTTGTGTTTTAGTTTTTATTTTACTTTGAGCAAACATTTGCATATTTGTTCCTCTAGATTATATGCTTTTCAGTTCCACCACTTTCTGCCTGTTACCAATAGTTTATAGGGGTAGACCACACCCCTTAAACTGGTGCAATTTCGTACACCTGTGCATCAAATCCAACACAACAACCTATATCCATATACAAATTTATAGTTTCTCATTCATGTATCGCAACTTGCAAGTTTCTAAGAAATACCTGACTTGCCAAGATTTTATAAATCACTCATGGTCATGTTTTGCAACAAAAATCATACCTTTTTTGTTCAACTAAAGGACAAAATATCACTATGTTGAATTCATAAGAGATGTTATACACATCATCACTTTTACAATTCTTTCCCATCTATGTGGTATTTACAAATAAACACATGATTTACAATGGTGGCCATGATCAACTACTTAAAAAGGTTCCCCATCTCTTACCTAGCCAGGATAATGGGTTTTATTCATGTATCTATCCTCCTTATAGAACTAATTTATCGATCAGTTCCTTTAGAGGTTCATTCATATGCTTATGGTCCTTATTTGGGTGTAGCTTTATATGGAGATTCCAATATATGGATTTCTAATGTCCAATATTATTGCAATGATTGCAATTCTTTTTCTTACACTAAACTTTATTAACCTTCTTTTGTGTCTCCTTCGTAAGCGACATAACTACCCTTGACTCATTCCTTTTGTGCAACTGTGGTAAGAAGAACTTGAATTATTTATTCATTTTAAATGTTCACTACGACTAGAAGGTTGTGATTTTCTCTTAGGATCTTGTACCAATTTAAACTTTTTGTTTGAATACTCACGAATCATGTGGGTTTGGAGTGTCTTTCATCGGATTCCTCTCTGACACAACCTAATTGGGCATATTGCAGTATGTCTATCACTTGGATTGGATTCATAATTCCATCACCATTAACTCCTAGGCTATTTACTTAATATCCCATCATCTTCATTATCTTTGAACTAATGATTACAATGTTATTTCAAAAGAACCAAAATCATAGTCATAATGAGAACATGATATTGAAGAATCATGAGAATGTTTACCTTAGTTGTTGATTCTCAAGCGGGTGATGATCAATTCAATAAGCCTTCTTTTCATTTTAACTTTTCTAAAGCCTATTCTATGGCTGATAACTGAAGTAGAAATCATTTCTTATCTTCTTTTGCATCTTGTAGTAGTCTTCAAAGTTTAACATTATCTACTTCAATGCTCCAATTGATATCTTCAAGTAATTGGAGCCATCAATTCTTTGATTCTCTATTTGAATGATGAGAATGATATGAAGAAGAATAAGAACATTCACTTGACAATGGATATGGAGGTTTAAGATGGTCTCCTCCTTGATTTACCAAAGCATTGTCCTATGCTTTCTCCTTCTTATTTCTGTTCTTTGCTAGTCTCTTCTAATAGTTTGAAAACAATTTGTGTACCATGTCTTCCATCCTATAAGAATATTTATGGAAATATTTTTCATTCTCAGTGAAAATATCATCATTCTCCATTTTCCTTTTTCGAATTTCACATCAAATATCCCAGTCAAAAGACATGAGTTTTCCTTCACCTTTATGAGTTTAGCCCTAGTTATCATCCACACTTGCAGTTGAGATAAACAAGAAGAAAACTCACATACCAGCATGATCTAGGATGTTTTCTTCAGTGTTGTTATCAAAATTGCAAGAAATATCCTGTAAAATCCAATATGCAAACACTTAAAGAAGAAGCAACATAAAGGAGACGATAAAGAAAATGAAACCAATATTTGATTATAGAGTTCGTCCAATGTGGATTACATCTCTAAGAATTGCTTCAATAGTTGTGAGGCCTCTTCATTCATCTCAAAAAAGATGAAAATTATTACAAGGAAAAATACATCCTTATACCTCCAATATGAGGATTTACTAAAATGGGCTACTTTGATCTAAAAAATTGACTACACCAGTGAAATCCTTGTGAAATTATAATTTAATTGTGTATAAACTCAACTATATTATGCCGCCATCAACTCTCGACCCCAATACAATCTGTCAGGTTCCATAATAGAATACAAAGGGAACATTTTGCAAAATATTCGAGGGAATATTCATTATGAATATACTTTCCTTGAAACTCGTGCATGCAATTTTCTTCCCTTTTCCTATTTCCTCCAACTCTACCCATCTGCCTTGATTCTTCGGTCCCTACTCTCCATTATCCACAGCTTTGGTAGCAGTTAAAATAATTTTTTCATGGCTGATATAAAAAGAAATGGGTGATGGTACCAATAGTACAACATGCCAAGTTAAGGATTGGGGAGCGTGGGTCACTGGTTCAAACCTCACGGACCCAATAGCATCCAATTTTTAAAACAAAAAACAAAATGTTAAAATATTTTTCACTCCTAATTAAACCTCGGGACTAATGTATTATATATTTAAAGTATTGTTAAAAGTGTTGATTAACAATTTTTTTGATTTGAATTTGAATGTTCCATGGTCAGTTGGGGCTAATTTCAACATTTGATTGGGCCACGTGGCCCAAAACCATTTTTCCACTTCAACTTCCTCAAAATTTAGTTCACATTTCCATAGTTGCCGATTGTCCTAAATTTACTTACAACTCAACCAGTTACAAATTTTAGCAAGACTCTGCCAACTTTATTTGTTGATTTTCCTGGACCACCAAATTGGTGTGCTCCAAATTTATCTGGTACCAACTAAACCTTTTCCTTTTTGTCAGGTTTGATTATAAATTTGACTGAGCATAACTTTAACATACGAACTTATATTAACGCATCATTTTCACCATTGGATTCCTTGTGATGAGCTCTTTGACTTAGGGTTAGTTTCTCTAGGATTCAAGGACTTTAATTTTTAGGCCATTAGGGATCCACCTGGATCAAAATGGAATGCAATAGGATTGAATACCTATCTTCTTCTTATAACCATCAATTATTGGAAGATAATGCTTATATTTTCAAGTATAATAAATCTCAACCTACATATCTAACCAAATTTCTCAAGAATAATGGGGATTACTTCACAAAGGAATCAAGTTAAGGATGCATAGGACTGACATTTTCCAAGTGGAAAAGGGATAATTCTCACACATATAACACTAAATGGATTTCTACAAAGAGGGAATATGATGAGTAACCTTGAAAGCAAAGTGACGATGAATCAACTAGTAAACGAAAAAATATCAAGAGATATTAAGTTTCCATATGTGTTGAGTGGGATTTGTGTATATAGAAATAGGTTATATTATGTTTATTTTGTCCTTTTCATATTCCAGATCCTTTATTGTTGCTAAAATACGTACTCAATAACTTAATTATCTCCCAAACATATGAGTGAAATATAAACAATCATGACCCATTTATGTGGTTTTTCTATTCTGGTAGCTAAGGTTCATCCCTAGATAACCACCTCTCCTTCTCAAGTTATGTTAATCACTCCTGCTGAAAGTTCCTTTTACTGAGGTTGCCTTGAATCCTTATTTCATTGTACTTTTTTCTTTCATGTTTTGAAAATTTCAACTTTGGGTCAATCACTACACATTTCACCATATGTACGTGGTTTTTCCCTTCTATATCTCCTTTTTTGGCTCGCATTAGGTCTCCCCGTAAATAGTCGATATCCTTGGAAAATAGTCTACATTTGACCTATGTATTTGGTTCTTCTGGTGGAAAATATGTTTCACTCTCTTTGAATCCACCTTCTTTTCCTTCAACATTAGATAAAATAGCATCTAGTTTTGGTATTGATATGATGGGTATTTTAGTATCCCTTTTCCCCTCTTATTTTGTGATATTATAAAATATTATCAATATTCCTCCTCCTCTGTGATATCAGTTCATGAATCCCATTCTATTGAAATTCTTGTGGATAAAAATTGTTTCTAGTAGGTAAAGTTCCTCTCAAAATCTAGTTTGATATGTAAATTTAATGAATTGTGGTTTCGGCTACCTCACCATCAGTCTTGTATTTTTTAAAAATGAAAACCCTTAATTCTTGATCACTTGAACATCTACATTACAGGGAAAGGCTTATTTTTTCCATTATTCGACAAACCTTGAAATCATGGGTTGATTCCTAAATTTGGTCCATGGTTCCACGGCACTGCAAGGATTTCTATGCAACCCTAGTTCCCATCATTTGACTCTCTCAGTGTAATATGCCTATTTTTACTGATTTTATTAGAGAAATGAGAAAAATTAAAGGGCCATGAACCAAAGGGAAAACAATTATTGTGGAATTATCTTATTATTTTGAATAAAAATGGAAATGGAATTAATTGTGCTAAGAGTAGAGTATAATTAGATATTAGGAATCCAAGTCCATGAGGATGGATAAGGTTCCAAAGACTTTCCCAGTTCTCCAAAAATCCTTGGAGAAAATAAATTAAATATTGATTATTAGGTTAGGGATAAAAATCTAAAAATATACCCCAGTAAAGAGGAAAGTTACTAGGAAGAGGTGGAATAAAACTAGAAAAAGGAAAAAGCTAGTTTTAAAGTACTTTTGTGGAACAAAAAAAGGGAAGCCTAGTAAAAAAGGAAAACAATATCCTAATTAAATGGACGTAGTTATGGAAAGAAGATGATGGGAAAGTAGGCATAAATAAGAAAATTCTGGGTAGAAAAGAGGTTGTCTACTTCTGCAATGATGTAACACCTCCAATATCGACCAAAAAAATTTCTTTTAATTATAGCGCTTTCACAAACTTCCTCGTGTGGAAATAATATCATTTGTCATAATTTTATGTACTTCTACCAGTAACAATTTTACTAAGCTATATTAAGTCATGGTTTACTCATGTACTCATGATGACCATACTCCAATTAGAAAACATCAATTAAGATTTCCAGTTAAGAAAGACTCCTCTTTCCTATTTAACATTGAACTAGTATATTAATAATTACTTTTCCTTTCTATCAATACAATGTTCCCATTTAATACCAATAATTAAAAACCCTTTTTAGTTTAACCACCTTCAACTTTATATTCTTTACTTATATTTTAATACAAAGCCATTATATATATTAAAATTCCTACAACCTCATTCCATTAGAAGGGTGTCGACTATCCCGTAATCTTATTCCACACTGCCAAAGTTAGAACTTTCATAACTATATTTTACAACCCTTGTATATAGTTATCCACCTTCACATCCACCCTGATATAATGTATTTATACGTGTAATTTTTTTTTTTGGGATTTTAAATGTTATGAACCCTAACGAGGAGTTCTTCAACATGATTGTTCTTTCTATAACATGAATTTACCCAATTACTTCTGAAATTCCTTGACACATATGCTTGTATTCATTTAAGTCTTTTGTACTCCTAACTCCAGATTTCATTAATGAATAAACATATGTCAGCTCTATGTGAAAGAATAAAAAACTTTTGGGAAATATCTCCCATATAAATATTACTATTTCGATGGTTGACCCTACATGCCTAGACGTAGAGCCATCACTCCCTCTTGGGAGACTCCACCTCACTCCCAAAAATTTCATGTAACCCTTATGGAATTAAATTTGAACAGAAATGTTTTTTAATGATCCATAGTCAATTTTAAACCACCACTGCACAATATATTTCTTGGGATTATTATTATTAAATTTAAATTAATCGGTCACATCATTCTTGGATTCCACCCAGCTATCTGAGGGAATGTATATTTGACTGCTGAATCGATGACACGTGGAGGGTTTTGATTTATCCCAGCTAGGGTTTTGTCATCCGATAAAAGTCTTTAGTTTTGTTTATGAGTTCTCATTTCTCAGTTCTCAGTTTGCAACTACACTGGTCTTTGTTTACCTTTCGAATTATGGTAGTAGCATAAGCTTGATTCCATGGAAAAATTTATTACATCGTAGAGAGGTTATGAAGGACACATAGAGTTGGTTATGTGTTTTCATTCAAAGATGAATTCCACCTCTTCGTAAATCTCCCACACATGTAATAAGTATGGGTTTTCTTTTTGTCATCCTTTAACTATTTCCACTCTGCATTTTTCTTATATCCAGTTCTAGGTAGATTGTTTAGTTTAATTAGCATCTGTTTCAGTATTTCAATTGAGTAAATTACTATCCCCTACTTTTACTTGTTCTTTCATTTTAGCTATGAATACTCAATTCGGTTTCACATTTTCTTCTAGGTTGCACAAGAGCTTACAAATCGCAATTCCTCTCTAATTCTTGCTAAGTGACCTTAATTCGAGGTATGTTTTCTCCTTAACATTCTTAACCAGTAGCTTAATTATTTTATCTAATTACACTGTACTTTCCTCCTGGAACTATCATTTATCGTTTTTATGTGAATGGTTCGTTTTGTTTGCTGCTGTCAATTCTTCCATGGATATTTTGATAAGTAAGCATTCCTAATATCCATTTTATCTGCCAATGCAGAGACATAGAGGAACGGATGGAAGTTTTGTTTTGGGTTCCCTGCATAACAGGTTACCGCTTTTCGTTTTTACACCATTCTCTAGGTATATTTCATGGCTTCCTGACCTTCTTTTCATGGAACATTTTTACGTATCCCCTGGTCCACTTATTCTTAGCTTAAATTTCGTAGAGTCGTTCATGGTTCTCCCTCATTTTTCATACAAATTACCTCTCTCATGCATTATGATGGATACACCCCCATGGATAAAGATTATTTGGGTTCACGACAACCTTCTCCAAAGTTCTCATGTTACATCTAGTTTGCTGAGGGTTTATACCTCTTCTGTAGAGAGATACGAATTCCTTCTGATCATGATTTACATTTTTATTTTACTTGAAATGTGTTAGCTATAATTGCAGAATAAGATATTTATACTTTGGATGATTTTTTTGTTTTCGAGTTTCCTTTCTACTTCTCTCTTGAACAGAAATTTTGCCTTGTATTTTCCACACTTATTCCAAATTTACAAATTTAGGATTTCTAAAACTCATTCACTGTGTTTTCACAATTCAATATACAAAGTAAATTATTTCATTTGGTAACACATATCGATAACAAGGGTTTACAAAATTAATTAATTTCCTCTTGTTATGATTGCAGGACAGATTCTCCTGCGTGGTTTCCAAGGTAAATGCCTTACGTCTGTTGAGTTTTAAAACCAATTATTATTATTTCTAATAACTGTGACTCAAAACTAATTCATTGATTTTGTTTAATGCAGGTGCATTAAAAACCCTACTTTTCTTACATACATATTTCCATTATTTCACGATTGAGCCTAATTTGTGGACTCCTTTCCACTTGGGTTGGCCCCGTGTGCTATTTTGGAATTTTTTGATATGCAACCTCTGCATATCCTTCCAGGTCTCTTGCGAGTTTCTTTACAAGGAACATTGTTTTCAATTTTTATAAATTTATTTTCAAGATACATTTGGACTATGTAAACCTATGGACTCTGATTTTCATGCTATTATAGCAGTGTAATATAGTGGACACAATTTGATGTTCTTTCTTGAGATTGTTAGGTATTACTTTTAATTACAATACTAGTTCTAAATCCATTGTAAACATGTACATTTCCCTTCTTTACTATACATATTCAACTCATAATATAATTTGTACATTTATAATTCCAGCATAGAAATTCACATAACTATAATTTTGCATGCACTGTTTTTCTCATTTCTGTGATAGTTTCCTAAAGAAAATTTTCTGAATGCATCATGAAGATATATATTTCTTTTTCATGTCTATTATTTCTGAGTTCACACATTACCTTACTCTTTTATACAATAGCATAGAACTTTATTTGGCTATACTATGTATTTTCTTCTGTATTAGTTCTCAAATGGAATTTACCACTTTTTTTAAAAGAAATACTGAACATAAATATTAAATCACTAGCAATTTCCTGGGAGCCACCTAACCTCAGATCTAAGTCTGTGACAAGATTTAGACATTCTAAGAGTTGGTATTTCAGATTTATGCCTATACAACAATACAGAAGAGACTATATTTATTATAGTCAAATCTGTCAATATATAGACCTTCCACAATTATTACTACTTCACCTTAACTCCACAGTATAAGCTCATATTCATATTTAAATCACTTCATTTTAATCTATAATATCTAACTCAATCACTCACCTCATAATAGAGCGAAAGTATAATTTAAAATTAAGTTAACTGGTGCATACCACTTAAGGTAGACTAGGTTCCACCCATCCTTTGAGCTCTTTCTCCATAGCACCCCCCCCCACCCCCCCGAGCAGACATGAAATCCTCTAGCCATAGACAACCTCTTGTCTATCATGAATTTTCTTATTTGAGCTTTCTTTCCCGTCAACCTATTTCCCTTAACTGCATCTAGTTAAATTAGGATGCTGCTTTCCTCTATGCCTAGGCTTTCCTTTTGTTTCTTCCACAAAAGTACTTTAAAACTACCTTTTCTTATTTCTAGCTTTATTCCACCTCTTCCTAGTAACTTCCTCTTTACTGGGGTATAATTTTAGATTTTTATATACAATATAAATTTCTATATTTAATTTATTTCCTCCAAGGATTTTTGGAGAACTGGGAAAGTCTTATGATCCTTATCCATCCTCATGGATTTGGATTCCTGATCTCTAATCACTTTCTAGTCCTTGCACCACTAATTATTTTTTCATTTATTTACTTAAATTAATAAAATATATCCACAGTAATTATTTTTCCTTGGGGTCTACTTGACCCTTAGAGTCTTTGAATTCCTATTTCTGAAAACAGAAAATTTGGGACATTACATATTCCCCCTCCAAAGAAAAACACCATCCTCAGTGTTACCAATTTCAATGTTGATTTCTCAACTTGGAATGAAGATTCCTCCTTCATCTTATCTTCTTGCTCCTACCAGTTTCTTCCAAGTATAAGTACATTCCCCTACCTTTACTCTGCTCATTGCTGTACTCTGGAGTTTTATTTTCTTCCTGCTTCGATATAAGAAGTATATTTGGAACAATCTTTTATTATTGCTTCGTCCTGTCCACAGTTCATATCAATTCATATGAGTAGTATCATATACATATATTGATAAGAAGAAATCATGATAATATCCTTAACTTTAATAGTTTCAATAAAGTCACTGGTTATCCAAACCCTTCAAGGTTCATAGTAGCATAGTGCAATTTGAGTACAACTACTTATCATTTCATGTATTTCGGAGAGACTTCCTCCTCACGAACCCATGGTATTTTTTGAATTTCTTGGTGATTTCTCTACATGGCTTCTCACCTTAACTCCTTTTATCATAGTTGTCAAACTCCTCTTACACTTTGCTTCACAAAACAACACCTCTTCATTAGAATCTCATGATTTTAGAAAAACAACTTTGTCATATGCAGTGGTTTTTCTTAAGGTTCTATCCCTTTTTTTTTCCAGTTCATACATGCACTTCATGTAATTAATATTTGATTGATTTTCTCAATCGATTCAGATGGTGATAAACATGTTCAATATCAACTTAGTACTAGTTTTTATATAATAAAATTTTCAAATTCCACTTGAACCTTTCCTTATCAAGTGTATCAGTTACTACCTAACATACTGAAACTTCATATCCATTTACCATTTCTATCTGGGATATATTGACTACTTTTATGAATGTTGGTTTCTAAGTCAACCAACTTATAAACCAACCAATTTCAAATTTTTATCCAGCCAACTTCTTATTTCCATTATGGAATAAGAATAATCTCTAAAAAATTTGTCTGATACTTAGGTTTTATTGTCTCTTATCAAAATTTTCCACATATGATTTTGATTACTCTTTCCTCATACCAGGTCAAACATGCTCTACTTTAAATCTTGAATTTAATTTGAGTCACCAGTATGTCCTATCTAAGGACATCTATGATATTTTTCCAAAATTTCTACCATACTAGGGTCAGATTATTGATGTACCCTTTGTTTTTGAAATTATGAGTTCCTCCTAATTTGAAATATCTATCAATATTTTAGTATATTGCAGTTTTTCTTGGAAGTTTTTCGTACTTTACTGCTGCACTCATTCTATTTTCCTCAATTATTCACAGTTAGAACTTTCATTACTCAAATATTCTTCAAAATTTTAGGGACATTCCTCTTTAAAACATCTAAAGTCTCCTTTTTTTTACTTGTTCTTTCTTCTTTTTTTCAGTTTTTCAGTTTATTTCAAACTCATTAAGGAAAGACAACCACCTAGCTGCTTAACCTTTTTCATTATTGTTGAAGAGTTTATACTCCAACCTTATGTGTTCTGGGAATAAAGTCCCTTCTTACTTTACAGGTAATTTTATCTACTACCTGCAGCATACATTTGAACAGTAATCTTAAGACCTACCCAGTATAATTCTATTCACTTGTCCTAATTTTTCTTGAATCATATGCTATAATTGAATAATCATACTATTTCTAGTCCTTCTGCCCAAGAATGGGGTCATTATATTAGAACCAGGAGTAGTTATTAGTTTAACTCTTTTAACTTTTCAAGCTATTTTGACCTATTTCAGTCTATCCATTTTTCTCTCTCCTTGTTGTTGTAGAAAGATTTTTGTTTAGGCTAAGATTAAAAATCTTTTTGCCCATCTCCTTTATTATTTTTCAATACCCACAGTTGATTTTATGGTGGAAATATCAGGAACTACTAATTATTTCATGCTCACATTAGCCTTTCCTCAGTCCCCTACTGATCCTTCTTCTGAATTTACACGACTTAACCACTGATTTTTTTACAAAATTCCTTGTTGTTAAGTCTATCATGTCATTTATGTGCTCTAATTTTTGTAGAATTGTAAAACAATTATGAGTTGTTCTTTATGTTCTAGTTTACTTGACACATAAAGGAACAAAACATTATCAATCTAATCATGTATAATTTATAATTCATAAATCCTGTATCTTGTTCTTTATACATATTTTCTTTAATTCTCGTTTTATTATAACTTATTGATCATCTATTCTGAGTAGAGAAAAATCATTCTTGATCATTAGTTTATTCAGTTTCAGTAAGCTATACCTACTTTGAAGGTTCTGACTTTCGTTTTGACCAACATTACTGTTGCTCCCAATAGGGATATACTTGGTCTTACATATCTTCTATTCAACAACTTTTATAGTTGTATTTTTAACACTTACAATTTTGGGTTATTCATCCTGTATGCTCTAGGGACTGGTGTAGCACATGGTTTTAACTTCCTTTAACAATTAGCTTCCATTTTAGGGGGATATATGAGGAGTTTCATCTAAAACTACTTCCTTACTTTCTCTGATGACTGGTAATTTTTCTACAAGTTCACTTTTTTGTTTCAGTTTGTTTTCTTAATTGTAC
This sequence comes from Pinus albicaulis, assembly GCA_034641835.2. NCBI lineage: Eukaryota > Viridiplantae > Streptophyta > Pinopsida > Pinales > Pinaceae > Pinus > Pinus albicaulis. Next base: position 942,441,291 of record CM076582.1, read on the forward strand.
AACATACCCTTTTTCAGCCTTTTCCTTGCTAGCCTTTGTATTGTCACTGGTTTTCCATCACCACAGATAACTTGTAGCGTTTTTTCTTCTAAACAAATTAGTATGTCCTTTTGGTTGTTCTACCCAATTCATTTATATTAACACCACATAGGAATCGAAAGGTAACACATTTAACTCATGTTCTTCATACCTATTTACCTTTCAGCAGTCTTGGGTAACTTATATGTTACATTGTTACATAATTCCAGCTTGCTGGAATTTTTCTTTCTTTTGCCAAACTGCACCTAAATTCATAAACCAGAACAGGTCATTTATCATTCATACCTTTAAACCTTTTTTCAATTATCTCCTGTCTCTTTTTCCTATAACAGATTTTATACTTCTACTGACAAGAAGGTTTACAATTTTCAATTGTTTCTAACTCTATTGGTCAATTTCTATTTCTAGAGTTATTTATTCAACGATAATTAGTTCAACATCCTCAATTTATATTTATAAAAGTATTTAATCCACGATAAGTGGTTCAATATTCCTACCTTTGAACTTTGAGGGGGTTTTTTCTCAAATTCTCCTTCCACTCCACATACTTCATCATTCTCTTTTCTTGCTAATCAAAGTTACTTTATCCTACAATTAGTAGTTTTCAGTATTATTAGTTTCCAAATTTGAGGAGAGAAAATACCTCATTCCTCTCCTTATAGCTAATAGGTAGGCAGTTTTTTTAACATCCTCCTAAATTTTCCTTTTCTTTTAGTATAAAAGGAAATTAGCGAATCAATTTGGTGAGTTTGGTAACAACTCTAGAAGAATAATTTGTTCCAACCTAAGCTCTTGAAATTATTTGGCTTTTCCATCTTACTACCATTCATTCCAATATCTATTATTAATTATAATCTGAACATCTTTTTAAGTGACAATTTTTTTTTCTCACTTGCTTTCCTACCACTACAAGGTAGCCTTACCTTGAATTTCATAGATATCCAGCCTGGATTTCAAGTTAATTTAATATTCATAAACCTGTAAGTACTTTATCATGTTTAGAAGCCAAGTTTATGCATCTTCCTCTTTCTCTCCAGCATAGGAGGGAGGCTTGATTTTTCGGAATTCACCCTGTAATTCCTTGTTCCTCCTAAACTGTTGTCTAGAGGCATCATATTCCTCAGACTCTTCTGAGTGATTTATAGTTCCCTTTCCCTTTCTTCTAGAACATTCACCTTCATCACCGTTTAGGGAGGTAAATTATCTGATTAACTTTTCTTTCTCTTCACTGGATAAGGATAGCCTTTCATTGTGGGTTTGCAGTTGCATCATTTGTATTTTCATTTGATGCATCATATTCATCAATGGATCATTTAGATCTACTATATTTTACTCACCACATAGATCCACATAGAGCTCATCCCCTTCACTCATGGTTTGTAGCTGTATGTTTCTGCACTGTTTCACCGTACAGAAAGTAAACATTAGTGAAAAATTATTTTAATAAACAATTTAAAAGAACATAATTTCTCACTGGTGTGAGCACACATTATGGACCAGTGTTTTAACATGGGCTATGATACCATTTGTAACACCTCTATTTTCAACCAAAAAAAAATTGTTTAATTATAGCGCTTTCACTAACTTCCTCTTGTGGACTGAATATCATCCATCGTATTTTGAGGTACTTTCACCACTAACAGGTTTACATAGCCATATTAAGTAATGGTTTACTCATGTACTCGTACTCAATTAAGATTTTCACTTAAGAAAGACTCCTCTCTCCTATTCAACATGGAACTAGTATATTAATAATCACATTTCATTTCTAACTATTAATACAATGTTCCCATTTAATACCAATAATTAAAACCCCTTTTTAGTTTATCCCCCTTCAGCTTTATATTCTTTACTTAGATTTTAATACAAAGCCATTATATATATTAAAATTCATACAACCTCATTCCATAAGAAGGGTGTCGATTATCCTATAATATTATTCCACATTACCAAAGTTTGAACTTTCATAACTATATTTTACAACCCTTGTATATAGTTATTCACCTTCACATCCACCCAGATATAATGTATTTATATGTGTAAATATGTTTTTTTTTATTTTAAATGTTATGAACCCTAACAATGAGTTCTTCAAAATGATTTTTCTTTCTATGAGACGAATTGAACCAATTACTTGTGAAAGTGTTGGACACATATGCTTGTATTCATTAAATTCTTTTGTACTCCTAACTCCAGATTTCAATAACGAATATACATATGTCAGTTCTATGTGAAAAAATATATAACTTTCAAGAAATATCTCGCATATAACTATTACGATTTCGATGGTTGACCCTATGTGCCAAGTCGTAGAGTCATGACTCCCTCCTAGGAGACTCGACGTCACTCCCAGAAATTTCACTCAACCCTTATGGGATTAAATTTTTATAGACATGTTTTTTAATGATACATAGTCAATTTGGAACCACCAATGCACAATATATTTCTTGGGATTCTTAGTATTAAATTTAAAGTACTCGGTCACATGGTTCTTGTATTCCACCCATATATCTGCGGGAATGTATATTCGACCGCTGGATCGATGACATGTGGAGGGTTTTGATTTATCCCAACTAGGGATTTTTCATCCGATAAAAGCCTTCAGTTTTGTTTACAAGTTCTCATTTTTGAGTTCTTAGTTGGAAACTACACTCATCTTTGTTTACCTTTCGATTTATGGTAGTAGCATAAGCTTGATTCCATGGAAAATGTTATTACATTGTATAGAGGTTCTGAAGGACAAGTATAGTGGTTTTGCGTTGTCATTCAAAGATGAATTCCACCTCTTTGTCAATCTCCCATACAAGTAATAATTATCAGTTTTCTTTTTGTCATCCTTTAACTATTTCCACTATGTCTTGTTCTTATATCCAGTTATGGGTATATTTTTTAGCTTAATTAGCATCCATTTTAGTCTTTCAATTGAGTAAATTACTATACACTGCTTTTACTTATTCCTTCATTTTAGCTACGAATACTCAATTCAGTTTCATATTTGCTTCTAGGTTACAGAGGAGCTTACAACTCGAAATGGTTCTCCCATTCTTGCTGAGTGGCCTTAGTTCGAGATATGTTTTCTCCTTAACATTCTTGACCAGTAGCTTAATGATTTTATATAATTATACTGTACTTTCCTTCTGGAAATATCATTTATCGATTGTACGTGAATGGTTTTGTTCTGTTTTCTACAGTCAATTCTTTCAAGGATATTTTGATAAGGATTCCTCATATCCATTTTGTCTGCTAATGCAGAGACATAGAGGAACGAATGGAATTTAATTTTGGGTTCTTTGTGTAATGTGTTTCCGGTTCTCTTTTTTATGACATTGTCGAGGTATATTTCATGGCTTCCCTTGCTTCTTTTCATGGAACATTTTTATGTATCCTCTGGTGCACTTCTACTAAGCTTAAATTTCGTAGAGTCATTCATGGATCTCCCTCATGTTTCATACTCATTACTTCTCTCACACATTATGATCGATACTTACCCATGTGTAAGGATGATTTGGGTTCATTACAACGTTCTCCAAGGTTGTCATGTTACATCTAGTTTGTTGAGGGTGTACACCTCTTCTGTAGAGAGATACGATTTCCTTCTGATCATGATTTACATTTTTATTTTACTTGAAAAGTGTCAGCTATCATCGCATAATAATATATTTATACTCTGGATGATTTTTTTGTTTTCGAGTTTCCTTTCTACTGCTCTCTTCAACATAAATTTTTCCTTGTATTTTCCACACTTATTCCACAGTTAGGAATTTAGGATTTCTAAAACTCATTCACCGTGTTTTTATAATTCAGTATAGAGAGTATATAATTTCATTTGGAAACACATATCGATAACAAGGGTTTATAAAATGAATTAATTTCCTCTTATTATGATTGCAGGTCAGATACTCATACGTGGTTTCCAAGCTAAATGCCTTAATTCTGTTGAGTTTTAAAATCGATTATTATTATTTCTAATAACTGTTACTCGAAACTAATTCATGGATTCTATTTAATTCAGGTGTATTAAAAACCATACCTGTCTTACATACATATATCCTTCATTTCACTGTTGAGCCTAATTTATGGACTCCTTTCTCCTTAGGTTGGTCCCACGTGCTATTTTGGAATTTTATGATACGCAACCTCTGAATATCCTTCCAGGACTCTTGCCAATTTATTTACAAGGAACATTTTTTTAAATTTTTATAAATTTATTTTCCAAGATTCATTTGGACTATGGAAACCTATGGACTCTTATTTTCATGCTATTATAGCACTATAACATAATGGACAGAATCTGATGTTATTTCTTGAGATTGTTAGGTATTACTTTTAATTACAGTAATAGTTCTGAATCCATTGTAAAAATGTATATTTCCCTTCTTTACTGTACATATTCAACTCATAATATAATTTGTACATTTATAATTCCAGCATAGAAAATCTCATAACTATCATTTTTCATGCATTGGTTTTGATGTTTCTGTAATAGTTTCCTAAACAGAAATTTCTAAATGCATCATGAAGATATATCTTTCTTTTTTCTGTCTAGTATTTCTGAGTTAATACTTTACCTTACGTCTTTATACTACAGGTTAAAACTTTATCTGGTTATACTGTGTATTTTCTTCTGTATTAGTTCTCAAATGGAATTTACTAATTTTTTTAAAGAAATACTGAACAGAAATATTAACTCACTAACAATTTCCTGGGAGTCACTTAACATTAGATCTAATTCTGTGACAAGATTTAGATATTATGAGAGTTGGTACTCTTCAAATTTATGTCTGTACAACATTACAGAACAAAATATATTTATTATAGTCAAATCTGTCAATGTATAGACCTTCCACAATTATTACTACTACACCTTAATTCCACAGTATAAGCTCATATTCAGATTTAAATCAATTCATATTAATCTATAATATATGACTCAATTACTAACCTCATAACAAAGCTAAATTATAATTTAAAATGAAATTAACTAGTGCATACCACTTAAGGTAGACTAGGTTCCACCCCACCTTTGAGCTCTTTCTCCACAGCTCCACCTGAGTAGAGATCAAATCCTCCAGCCATAGATAACCTCTTGTCTATCTTGAATCATCTTACTTAAGCTTGCTTTCTCATCAACTTGTTTCCCTTAACTGTGTCCAGTTAAATCATGATGTTGCTTTCCTATGTGCCTAGGCTTTCCTTTTATTTCTTCCACAAAAATACTTTAAAGTTAGCTTTTCCTCTTTCTAGCTTTATTCCACCTCTTCCCAGTAACTTCCTCTTTACTGGGGTAGCTTTTTAAATTTGTATCTCCAATATAAATTTCTATATTTAATTTATTTCCTCCAAGGATTTTTGGAGAGATGGGAAAGTGTTATTATCCTTATCCATCCTCATGGAATTGGATTCTTGATCTATAATCATTTTCTAGTTCTTGCACCATTAATTATTTTTTTCATTTTATTAACTTAAATTAATAAAATATATCCACAGTAATTATTTTTCCTTGGGGTCTACTTGATCCTTAGAGTCTTCAACTGGCTAATTTTAAAAGAAGAAAATTTGGTACATTACAAAGGAATTGATCTCTGCACGGGGGGAGCTGGGGAGATAGAGCTCAAAGGTTCGGTGGAAAATAGTCTACCATAATTGGTATGCACAAGTAAATTTATTATGTCTTATGTTTGTGTTATTATGTGGAAATTTATAATTGTATTGAATTAGATGGAAATATCTGTGAATAAGTGTTTTCTGTGTATTTAAGTAGTAGTAAAATTTTCTTGTTAATTGTAAATTATTCAGTTCTATACATTTAACAGAACCTACTATAAAAAATATAGTGTAGTCCTATATTTTTGCACAGATAATATTAGGAATTGTACCAACTCTCAAAATGTCTAAACCTTTGAAGTATGTTTAAATCTGAGGTTAGATAGAAAATCTCAATTTATACATGCAGCAAGTAAATAGATTAGAGGTAGATATAATGAAATTATCCAAGTAACTATGGCAACCTATCAAGTAAAATTTTACAGAATGAGGGAAATATGTTCTTTTATTAAATATGGGTATAGAAAATTCAAATCCTATCTTCTATTGTAACATAATTAGAATATTTTGAATTTATACATGAATCATAGCATTGTATCGCAAATGAAGCAAAGGTTACATAGAATATAAAATATGTGAACAGTAAATATATTTAATTTATGGAAATAAATTATAGTCGATTATACAGAATTAAAATAATTCAGGAGACTTATATATACATAACTATCAAAGTAATTATTGTACAACTTTTATACGGATTTTGGATTCAGTCCCATGAATTAAAACTACATAATCCCTATGAAAATAGTTCAGATTTCTATTAGACGAAGTCCTCAAGGAGTTTTGGACCAACATGTAGAATGAAATCCAATCATTTTTTCATTGTATGACATACATAGTGATAACCATATTGTATAATGAAATAGGAAGGTAAAGGGTACTTGCACATAAATGAATTTACAAAAATTAATAAATGTGCTTAAATTCAGGAAAGTAGTGAATATTGAAAGAGGGGATATTGATAAAATAACATGAAATTACTACCTTACTGGTTGGAATAGAGCCATAAAGTAAACGTGTATGTAAAAGAAATTGTAGGAAAAAATAAATTGAGAACAAGAGAAATATAATATCTTGAGAAATTATTAACTAAAAGTAGGAAAATGATTACCTGAATATTCTTCGAGAGATCAATACTAATCCAAGTCTGAGGAACTATGGAAAAATGGAGTCTCTATAAAATTAGGGACTAGTAAAATTAGATCCCATTCCGTACAAATAAATTTAATTTCATTTAAAAGTTATAATTATATCGGCTATTAGTCCTAATTAAAATATTGGGAAAATTTATAACAAATAAAAAAATAGACATGGAAGCTCATACACTTGAGATAAAAGTGAACAAGGAGAAACTTAATGAGATTCTTGAATTCTTCCAATTAGAACGATGAGGTGGATAGACTCGGTAAATAAAAAATTGTGAAGAAAAAATAAATGTTAGGAGGAATTGTGAATCTATTCCTAAAAAAATGGAATATGGATGGCCAATGTGCTAGCACTGTGAGCTTATAGAAAACATAACTAGGTTCAATAAACCCTAAAGAATTGGAATTTCATATTCCTGAAAACAATTAACTAACAACAAAAGTGACAATCTCAACATAGATATTTTTGGAATGGAAATGAAGTAAAGTAACTTGATAAATCAATTCATTTCATAAACCCTCTATCTATTCACAATGGTATGTATGCGACAAAATATGTTGGGTTCTCTGAGTAGAGAAGAACCAACAATAAGAACAAAGGGTATCATTAACTAAAAATAATAAATTAGTTAAAACCAGATGGGCAACATCGAATAACAAGATGTGGAGGGTAGTAATAGCATACATACCTCTTGAGATATCTTGAAGTCATGAAGCAGAATTTTTACTAGGCTTCCTCAAGGAACAAGCACTCCTTAGTTCCAGCAACTTCGTGGGTGAAGACTACATCTCATTAGTAAAATCTTCAGCTTGCATACAAAACCAAACAAATAGAGATTTAGTCAAAAAAACCAAAATCTCAATAGATATAAATGATGTTTGAACATCATATAAAAAAACTTTGGAACAAAATCCATACCCAAAAATAATGGTAATATCATCATATAAAAATTGCACGACAATAAGTTAGAGTTTACGTTAACCGATTAAGGTTTTTGATCCATATGCTTGAGGAACATTGGCAATTCGATCTGCCAGAGCATGGAATGAGAATTGCAACAACATGTTGTCAAAGACGTAACATTCCTGTAGAAAACTTAACTTTGCAACCACAATAAACATATATGTATCAGTTGCAGAGAATTATGGGTGAAGAAAATTTAATTTCGAAACACTGTAACCGATCAAACATGGAGATCAAACATATCAAAGGAATTAAAAATAAGATTTCATATGCTTTAAGTAGGTATGCTCATCAAAATTTGAATAATGTTGGGAGTAGTGAAAATTTTGACATTCAAGGATTGATCCAAGAAGTAAGGAGTTAAGATCCAAACTTGAAAAACTTCAAGAGAAATTGAAAAATTACGAGATAGTGGGATATACTCAAAACTGGAAAGGATTGATTTGTTATAAAAACAGATTGTACGTTCCCAATGTGAAATCATTAAAAAGTGAGATTTTAGATGAATATCATTAACGACCTTATGTAAGACATCCGGGGTATCAGAAATTGATTTGAGCCTTGAGAAAGAATATGTTTATGGCGAGGTATAAAAAAGGATGTGGCTAACTATTTAGCTAGATGTTTGGAATGTCAACAGGTAAAAGTAGAGCATCAACATCCAACAAAATTGTTGAATTCTTTACCCATCCCAGAATGAAAATGGGAAATTGTTTCCATAGATTTATAACTTGATTGGCGAGAACTAAATATCAACATGATTCTATAATGATATTTGTAGACACCTTGAATAAAACTAGACACTTCTTACTAGTAAAATCTACTTTTGGTGCAGCTCAAGTAGCTAATGTGTTTATGAAAGAGATTGTAAAGCTACATGGTATTCCTAAAATGATGATATAAGATAGAGATGCAAAGTTTACGTTAGCTTTCTAAAGGACTCTGTTTCATGGAATGGGTACCGAGTTGCACTTTAGTACTGCATACCATCCCCAAACAGATCGACAAACTGAAAGAACAAACCAGATTTTAGAAGACATCTTGATAATGTATGTTATGTACAAACCTACAAGGTGGGAAGACTTTCTGCATCTCACAGAGTTCTCATACAATAATAGTTATCAAGCCTCAATCAAGATGATTCCTTTTGAAGCATTGTATGGTAGAAAGTTCCACATGCCTCTTACTTGGAGCCAACCAGAGGATGAGTTAATACTTGGACCCGATGCATTGCAGGAAATGGAAATAACTATGAAGAAAATTTAGCAAAATATTAAGACAACACAAGAAAATTAAAAGAGTGATGCAGACAAAAAGAGAATTGATAGAGAATTCAACGTGGGAGATCATCTTTAATTGAGGATTAAGCCCAAAAAGAGTATCTTGTACACGTGTAGCTATTCTAAATTAGCACCACACCACCATGGACCTTTTGAAGTGCTAGAAAGAGTGGGACTAGTAGCATATAAGTTGGCTTTACCTGGTCACATTAAGGTTCACAATGTTTTCCATGTTTCATTATAAAAAAAGTATGTACATGATCCTACTCATGTCATTGATTGGAATGTGATACAGGTGGAACTAGAAGAGGAATTTCTTCTAGTGGCACTTCACATCCTGACACGAGAGGAAATTGAGCTCCAGAATAGGATAATAGGCAGGGTGAAAGTGTAGTGGAAGCACTTTTCACCCGAAGAAGCTACTTGGGAGCAAGAAGAAGATATGAAGGAAAAATATCCATCATTGTTTGAAAAGTTAATTTATATTTTACAACAACGAGTACGATGTTTTGTTTTAGAGGGGAATATGTAATATACCTAGTTTTACTGCTTTTATTATATAGTTGAACAGTCATAAAGGGTCATATGAACCAAAGGGAAAATAATTATCGTGGACTTATTTTATTATTTTTAATAAAAATGGAGATGGAATTAATTGTGCTAAGAATAGAGTATAATTAGAGATCAGGAATCCAAGTCCATGAGGATGGATAAGGTTCCAAAGACTCTCCCATTTCTCCAAAAATACTTGGAGAAAATAAATCAAATATTGATTATTATATTAGAGATAAAAATATCAAAAGATACCCCACTAAAGAGGAAAGTTACTGGGAAGAGGCGGAATAAAACTAGCAAGTGTAAAAAGCTAGATTTAAAGTACTTTTGTGGGAAAAAAAGGAAAGCCTAGGAAAAAAGGAAAATATCATCGTGATTAACTAGACGTAATTATGGAAACAAGATCATGGGAAAGAAGGCTTAAATAAGAAAATTCTGGGTAGACAAGAGGTTTTCTACTTCTGGAAGGAATTGATCTCTGCTTGGGGGGAGCTGGGGAGATAGAGCTCAAAGGTTGGGTGGAAAATAGTCTACCAGAATGGGTATGCATAAGTAAATTGATTATGTCTTATGTTTCTGTTATTATGTGGAAGTTTATAATCGTGATGAATTAGGTAGAAAGATCCATGAATAAGTATATTATGTGTATTTAAGTACTAGGAAACTTTTCTATTAATTTTCAATTATTCAAGTCTATGCATTTAACAGAACCTACTATAATAGATATAGTGTAGTCTTGTATTGTTTCGCAGATAATTTTAGGAATTATACCAACTCTTAGAATTTCTAAACCTTTGAAGTAGGTTTAAATCTGAGGTTAGGTAGAAAATATCAATTTATAAATGCAGAAAGTAAATACATGAGAAGTAGATATAATGAAATTAACTAACTAACTATGACAACATGTCAAGTAAAATTTTACAAAATGAGGGAACTTTGTTCCTTTACTAAATATGAATCTAGAAAATTCAGTTCCTATCTCATGTTGTAATATAATTAGAAGATTGTGAATTTCTACATGAGTCATAGTATTATATCAGAAATGAAGAAAAGGTTACATATAATATAAAATATGTTGAAAAATAAATATATATCATTTCTGGAAATAAAGTATAGTGGATTATACAAAATTAAAATAAGTCTGGAGAATTATATATACATAACTATCAAAGTAATTCTTGTCCAAACTTTATACAGATTTGGGATTCAGTCCCATGAATTAAAACTACAAAATCCTTGTGAAAATAGTTCAAATTTCTATTATAGGAAGACCTCAAGGAGTTCTGGACCAATGTGTACAATGAAATCCAATAATTTTGTCAGTGTATGACATATGTAGTGATAACCATGTTATATAATGAAACAAGAAGGTAAACGGTACCTACACATAAACGAATCTATAGAAATTAATAAATGTGCTTAAATTTAGGAGATCAATGAATATTGAAAGAGGGGATATTGATAAATTAACATGTAAGTATTGCCTTACTGGCCAGAATAGAGCCTGAAAGTAAACCTGTATGTAAAAGAAATTGTAGGACAAATTAATTTGAGAACAAGAGAAATATAATATCCTAAGAAATTATTAACTAAAAGTAGGAAAATGATTACGTGATTATTCTTTGACAAAATACTGGTCCAAATCTGAGGAATTGTGCAAAAATGGAGTTTATGTACAAATTAGGGACTAATAAAATTAGATTCCATTCTATAAAAATAAATTTAATTTCATTTATAAGATAAAAATATTACAGGCTATCAATCCTAATTAAATTATTAGTAAAATTTAGTATGAATAAACAAATAGACATGAAAGCTCAAACACTTGAGGAAAAGGTGATCAAATAGAAATTTAATGAGATTCTCGAATTCTTCCAATTAGAACGATGAGGGGGATAGAATCGGTAAATAAAAGATGTGAAGAAATAATAAATGTTAAGAGGACTTATTAATCTACTCCTAAATCGAAATGAAGTATGGATGGGCAACATGCTCGTACTGTGAGCTTCCAACAAACGTAACCAGGTTCAATAAACCCTAAGGAATTGAAAGTTCATATTCCTAAAAACAATTAACTAACAAAGAAATTAACAATCTCAGCACAAAGATTTTTGGATTGGAAATGGAGTAAATTAATTTGATAAATAAATTCACTGCATAAACCCTATGTCTATTCACAATGGTACGTATACCGAAAAATATGTTGGGTTCTCTTAGTAGAGAACAACCAGGAATAAGAATGAAGGGTATCATTAAATAAAAATCACAAATTATTTAAAACTAGATGGGTAACATCGAATACCAAGATGCCGAGGGTAGTAATAGTATACATACCTGTGGAGATATCTTGAAGATGTGAATCATAACTGTTGGTAGCCTTCCTAGAGGAACAAGCACTCCTTAGTTCTGGCAACTTTGTGGGTGAAGACCGCGTCTCATTAGCAAAATCTTGAACCTACATACAAAACCAATCAAACAAATATTTAGTCAAAAAAACCATAATTTCAACGGAGATAAACAATGTTTGAACATCATATACAAAAAATATGGAAGAGAATCCATACCCAAAAACAATGGTAATATCGTTATATAACAATTGTGTGGTAGCAAGTTAGAGTTTACGTTAACCGGTTAAGGTTTTTACTCCATATGCTTGAGGAATAGTGGAAATTCAATTGGCCAGAGCATGGAATGAGAATTGCAACGACATGTTGTCAAAGATTTAACATTCCTGGAGAAAAATTAACGTTTCAACAATAACAAAAATATACGTATCTGTTGGATAGAATGATGGGTAAAGGAAAATTAATTTTGAAACATCGTAACCCATAGAGGCCTTCGATTCATAAAAGTTCCATCAAAACTGAATCATTACCTGAAATGCATCTTGAAGATGAAGAAATATTAACCCTCTACATCAAGGGCTTGGCTCTGCGTCATGAGTTTAGCCTAAATCTCTTCGAAGCCGAATTTCTACAGAAGAACCAAAGCAGGAAGGCCAACTGATGTTGCCAAAAGGTGGAATGAACCAAAAGTAGTGTAGAGGAAGAGTAACACTAACCAAGAATATGATGTAACCATAATCATCCACTTGTAACGCATCAAACAAAGGATATTAACTGGATAGACGAGAGGTTAAGTTGATAGGTCAGAGGCATGTGATGGTGCTAATGGCCAAGGTACAAATCATAAATGCCAAAAATCATGAAGTGATAATAAAAATCAAAACATTGGACTTTCAACCATACGGATAAGGATTGCAATCCTAAATGCATAAATGCGTAATTGATATGGAATGATGGCATGTTGATACGTCATGTAGGTGGATTTCATGGAAACACTATGGAGGTCCTGCCAACATTTGTTAACCCCAAAAGGAGGTATACGTAACGTGCCTCAATGGTATTATATCATTTCACGTAGGGCAAAGGAAATTAACGTGTAAGGTTGAAACTCAACTAATGTATTCACTGTTAAGAACCAGCAATAAGAACAAAGGGTATCATTAACTAAAAATAATAAATTAGTTAAAACCAGATGGGCAACATCGAATAACAAGATGTGGAGGGTAGTAATAGCATACATACCTCTTGAGATATCTTGAAGTCATGAAGCAGAATTTTTACTAGGCTTCCTCAAGGAACAAGCACTCCTTAGTTCCAGCAACTTCGTGGGTGAAGACTACATCTCATTAGTAAAATCTTCAGCTTGCATACAAAACCAAACAAATAGAGATTTAGTCAGAAAAACCAAAATCTCAATAGAGATAAATGATGTTTGAACATCATATAAAAGAACTTTGGAACAAAATTCATACCCAAAAATAATGGTAATATCATCATATAAAAATTGCACGACAATAAGTTAGAGTTTACGTTAACCGATTAAGGTTTTTGATCCATATGCTTGAGGAACATTGGCAATTCGATCTGCCAGAGCATGGAATGAGAATTGCAACAACATGTTGTCAAAGACGTAACATTCCTGTAGAAAACTTAACTTTGCAACCACAATAAACATATATGTATCAGTTGCAGAGAATTATGGGTGAAGAAAATTTAATTTTGAAACACTGTAACCGATCAAACATGGAGATCAAACATATCAAAGGAATTAAAAATAAGATTTCATATGCTTTAAGTAGGTATGCTCATCAAAATTTGAATAATGTTGGGAGTAGTGAAAATTTTGACATTCAAGGATTGATCCAAGAAGTAAGGAGTTAAGATCCAAACTTGAAAAACTTCAAGAGAAATTGAAAAATTACGAGATAGTGGGATATACTCAAAACTAGAAAGGATTGATTTTTTATAAAAACAGATTGTACGTTCCCAATGTGAAATCATTAAAAAGTGAGATTTTAGATGAATATCATTAACGACCTTATGTAAGACATCCGGGGTATCAGAAATTGATTTGAGCCTTGAGAAAGAATATGTTTTGGCGAGGTATAAAAAAGGATGTGGCTAACTATTTAGTATTCTACTAACTATTTAGTAGAATAGGTTATGTATTATGAATGAAGCTTAAATAGTGTGTAATCAGGATAATCTCGGTGAATAATTCAGCTATTATTCAAATTTCTACATGGTATCAGAGCAAAATTGATCATCAGATCTATTAACAGTGATTACAATTATTTCGGTAGACAGAGTCTGTAACGGGCCAGGTAGCCTCTGGATCCATCCTTTCTTTGAAAGGTGATATATCCAGTAAATTCCCTTACATTTGATCTCTATGCTAGAAATACTTTGTTCTCACAGATCCAGAAGCAGCTGAGTTTTGAGCTTGGAATTCGAATTTGCAGCAGAATTTGGAATTCGAAATTTGCAGCAGTTTTCTTGGTGCTAGAGTTGAAATGTCTTTCAACGGATTGCGACTGGAATATGCCCTTGAGGGAAGTTTGAATTATGTTGCATGGAAGGACAGAATGGAGGCGGTATTAGATGATAACGGGCTGAAGGAGTTCATAGAAGCTGAGATCCCAAAGCCTACTGATGCTGCTCAAGTTGAGGCTTGGCAAAAGAAGATGGCGAAATGTTGAAGAATTCTGCTGGAGGGCATGAAGGATCACATTTTATCCAGCATGCATGGAAAATATTCACCATACTTGATGTGGAAAGCGTTGATAGATTTATTCCAAAGCAAGAGCGACCAGAGGAAGTTGGCGCTCAAGGATAAACTCAGACACATAAAGATGGAGAAAGGCGACAGTATGCCCAAGTACCTCACGAAGTTCATCCAATGAAGGGATGAGCTGGGAAGTGTCGGGGTGACTGTTGATGATGAGGAATTGGTGAGCTTGGCTCTCCTTAGTCTTCTGAAGAGTTGGCATGCCTATCATGATTCTGTCAATGGTCGGGAGAAATTTCCAGGATGGAAGCGACTTTGGTCGGATCTTGTGCAAGAGGAGATAAGGCTGAATACCAGAGACGGATCTTCATCAAAGGCATCTGATGAAGAAAATTGTGCTTTGGCTACCAAAGCAAAGAAGGGGAAGAGAAAGAAATCTTCTCATTCCGGTGTGAAAGGCAAGAAGCAGGACATGTCGAAGGTGAAGTGTTTTCACTATCACCAACACGGACATTATGCCAGAAATTGTCCGCAGAAGAAGAAAAATAAGCAAGCTACTGGATCTGTAGCGGGAGAGGCCTTAGCCTCGCAGTTTGAGTTGGATTTTTTGCTGATCACATGCTTTGTCTCAAGTGTGATGGGATCAGTATGGTTCTTGGACAGTGGTGCGTGTTTTCACATGACTGGAGATTGAGATCTATTTTCAGATCTAGATGAGAAAGATCTTGGAGTGCACATCGAGATGGGCAATGATGGTAGATACAGTGTGACTGGTATCAGTACCATTTCCTTTGAGAGGGAGTCTAGTAAACCCTTCGTATTGAAGGAAGTGATGCATGTTCCAGGATTGAAGAAGAATCTAATCTCTGTGGCGATGTTAGAAGACAAGGGGTACGATGTTGTCTTCAGTGAGGGGAAAGCTTTCCTGCGCAGTAAGACAACTGGAGAAACCCGGAAGATAGGGGTTCGAGTCAAGAACCTTTATCAGTTGCAAGTCGATGGCTGCGTAGCAATGGCATGCAAGGCGGAAGGAGTGGTGAGCTGGGATGATGGCGAGTTGTGGCACCGGATATTGGGCCACCTTCACCACGGAGCTTTGAAGATACTGCAGCAGATTTCTACTGGGCTTCCTAAAGGCACTCTTGCGCATTCAGATCAGTGCAAGGGGTGTACCTTGGGAAAATTTGTGAAGTTACCTTTCACGAGAAGGATAGTCGCGCCACGACGATCCTTGAGATAATTCACACAGACGTGTGCGGACCTTTCTCAGTAGCTTCGATAGCAAAGCACAAGTACTATGTGATATTTGTTGATGATTTTTCTCGGAAGTGCTGGATCTTCTTCATGCAGAAGAAGAGCGAGATATACTCAAAGTTCTGTGAGTTCAAGGTGCTGGTTGAGAAGGAATCGGGGAAGCATCTAAAGGCTCTTAGGAGCGACAATGGTGGTGAATTCATCTCTGCTGAATTCAAGGACTTTTGCAGCGCAGAAGGAATTTGGAGAGAGCTCATAGCACCTCATAACCCACAACAGAATGGGGTTTCTGAGCGGAAGAACAGAACGATCGTGGGTGCTGCACAGGCGATGTTGCATGATCAGGTCCTACCCCTTCACTTGTGGGCGGAGGCATGCAATACTGCAGTATATGTGCAGAACCGTTGTCCTCACAAGATACTTGGCATGAGTACACCGGAGGAGGCGTTTTTTGGCAAGAGGCCTGATATTTCCCATTTCGGGATTTTGGTTCACTGTCTGTACATGTGACCTGAAGGATGCAGGAAGATACGAGATCAGAGCCCCGCAAGGTTGGGATATTTGTGGAGTACACTGATACACCCCACAACTATCGTGTGTATTTTCCAGACAGTCGCAAGACTGTTGTGCGACGGGATATCAAATTTCATGAGGAGAAATCCATGAAGTGTTCACTTGAGAGGGAGCCACACTTGCATGCAGATGAGGAGCTATTAGTTCCTAAGGATGAGCTTTCGGATGTGGATCAGCCACAAGAGGAAGTTCATGGAGTGGAAAATACCACTCATGCAGCGCCAACCATCAGAGGGCGCAAGCGCACTACAGAAGCTGAGCGACTAGCTCAAGATGTAGAGAAGGTTGTAGGACTACCTACAGCACAACGCAGACAGAGACAGTCACCGGACCAGTACATTGGATACATGGCTCTTGTGAGCAAATGTGTCGTGACAGAACCATCCTCTTTCGAGGAAGTTGTGGAGGACCCCGCATGGGTAGATGCCATGGTGGAAGAGTATGATTCGATTGTCAGAAACAGTGCATGGGAGATTGTCCCAAGACCGGAGGGGAAATCAGTGGTGGGTTCGCGATGGATCTACAAAGTGAAGCAGGCGGCTGACGAGAGTGTGGAGAAGTACAAGGCAAGATTTGTTGCCCGAGGCTTCTCATAGATAGAGGGGATCGATTATGAGGAGACCTTTGTACCTGTCGCAAGGTATTGTTCCATACGGATGATCTTGGCTCTCTCAGTGCATATGGGGTGGCACATCCATCAGATGGATGTGAAGACTGCGTTCCTCAATGGAGTAATTGAGGAGAAGGTGTACATAGAGCAGCCCAAAGGTTTTGAGATCTTCAGCAGTGAGTCGCATGTGTGCAGACTCAAGAAAGCACTGTATGGGTTGAAACAAGCACCTCGTGCTTGGTACACACGGATAGACAGTTATTTCACTAACGATTCTCCTCAGTGAGATCCTTTTGGCACCAAATTGTGGTGGAGAATTTGTGATCATTGTATGTAGATGATTTGATTTTGACGGGTGATGTGCTGTTGATACTTTCATTCAAGGAGGATCTTGCTAGAGAGTTTGAGATGAAGGACTTGGGCCTCCTTCATTATTTCCTGGGATTGGAAATTTGGCAGCGCAGTGATGGACTGTTTGTTTCTCGGGGTAAGTATGCCTGGGAGATACTGGAGAAGTTCAACATGCATGGCTGCAAGCCTGTTGATACTCCTCTTCCTGGAGGTTGGAGGAAGGAGGATGCTACTTCAGCGGAAGTAGTGGATGCCACTGTTTATCGACAGTTGGTGGGGCACGCTTGTATACGAGTGATACATGACCCGATATATGCTATGCTGTTAACCAGCTTTCACAAGCTATGGTTAAGCCTACCAAGCTCTTCTGGAAGGCAGGCAAGCATGTATTGCGTTATCTTAGAGGCACATCGGGATATGACTTGTGGTACAGACAAGAGGATGAGGTGAAGCTGTGTGGCTTCACGGATGCAGACTGGGCAGGAAGGCCAACGGACAGAAAGAGCACATCTGGAGGGATCTTCAGTATCGGGTCGACAAAAGTTTCTTGGTACAGCTGGAAGCAGAGATCTGTGGCACTCAGTTCAGCAGAGGCTGAGTATATGGCAGCAAGCTTGGCTGCATGTGAGGCCATATGGATGAGGAAGATCCTAGTCGGGTTGTTCGGGTCATACTTAGAGACTACTATGATTTATTGTGATAACCAGAGTTGCATTAAACTCTTGGCTAATCCAGTATTTCATGATAGATCCAAACACATTGACATCAGGTACCATCATATCAGAGATTGTGTGCAGCGGAGAATCATGTTACTTTCATATATTCCCACGGAGGATCAGGACGCTGACATCTTGACGAAGGCGCTCATAGGAGAAAATTAAAATACCATAGAGGTAGGATAGGGGTTGCATATAATCCATATATTGTTGAGAGGGAGTGTTGAAAATTCAACAAGATGATGGAGCTTAGTGAAATGAAGTCGCCTTCACTAAGTGGGCCCGCAGGCTATTTTTGGCGCAAAGTCTATTTTTAGACTATGTCTATTTTTAAACATATGGATCATGGTCTATGAGTTGCAGGATGCTATTTATGGATGATTGGTCGAGTTGGTAAAAATAGATGGACCTCTATTTTTAGACATTGGGCGGAATCTATTTTTAGACTGCCAGGCTAAAAATAGAACAGTAAAATATTATTAACCCTTAATAATATTTAGACTATAAACATTATCTTATCCTCTTGGAGCACTTCAGTTTGATGCTTGGATGTAGCACATGCAGCTGACAGAAGGAAATACGCTTTTCCTAAGGGTTAGTTGAGCTATTGCATGGTTGACTTCAGTTAGGACTCAAGTGGCAGAGTTTGGTGGAGTTGATGAGACAGTTGGTGGAGTTGTGTTCTGTTTAACTTAGTTGAACTAGTTGTATTGAGTCTAACTGAAAAATACACTAGTGATGAGTGGTGTGAATTAATTATTAATTAATTCACTAATTATTAACTCATAAATCAACTAAATAACACATCAGTTAACTGCAATGCATGGACAGTTCAGTGGAGACCAGTGTTAGAGGTGGGTGAGAGGGTGAGTGGGAATATCAGTTGTGACTATACCTGTGCATGAGATTTGCACACACATTGATGGAGATTTCCAGTGAGGATTGTGCAGTTGGATCTAGTGGGATTCGAACTTGGATCTCACCATTAATAAACTTGGATTGCGCAGTAGAGGCAGGCAGACTTGTGGAGGAGATTTGAACCCATGACTTGTTCAAATCTTAGTTAGTTTGTGTGTAAATTTTCGGAGATAGTACTGAGTACTTGTGAGGAGTATTGTGCTATGTATTGTTACATGTTCTCTATCATTATAATATACAGATAGTTGGGGGTGTTCAGCTATTGCTTTCCCCATTACATACTGTGTTGATATGTGTGTTTGATTATGTTTTAATGAGCGCATGCGACTGCTTTCTATTTCTGCATATTGATGATCAATTGTAGAAGAGGTTATGTACTATGCATGAAGCTTAAATAGTGTGTAATCAGGATAATCTCGGTGAATAATTCAGCTATTATTCAAATTTCTACAGTAACTATATAATAAGCTTAGATTATATTATAGTCACATAAGGTGGTAAAGAAATGTTGCTAATATTAAACTTCAAATAAAGTTGATTGATGAAAATTGTTGAACTTAAATTCGACAAGAATTCGACAAGAGTAAAGTAATCGTAAAACTACTAGATGATTTCATCGAAGAGCGATGAAACACATTAATGTAGTTTTGTATAGCTACTATTAAGACTATAAAAAGGATAAAAAATAATTGTGGAAGTGGATATGTTACACTGAGCTTCAATCTCTACTACTCTAGTGTGGGTAAGGCTTCCCAACCTACCTTTGCACACGTGGAATCATTCATCATGGTATACAAATTTTAATTGCTTAAGAATGTTTAATATTCATTTTGATAATGCTAGACATTACTTGAAGCCCACACATGCATCCATTTATGTGGAGATGAATCTAAAAAAATAATTTCCATCTGGAATTAACTTAACTAGTCAAAATTAATATATGGGTGCAAAAATTGGATTATTATAACATTTCTTTCAAATTTAAAGATTGATATGAAATATGGGTCTCTGTTAAATATTTTCCCAAAGATGGAATAATAAATCCAAGAAACTTAGTTGTAAGCCAATATGGTGGTATGGAGCTAATTTAGACCACTATACAGTTTAAGAGGTTTCCTCCCACGAATTCTTACGATAAGGAAAATGTACAAAACGATAAAAGAATATTTTAAATATCGTGTTTGAATCTATAACAAATAAAGAAAATAACTATAATGAGGTGAAGGATTTTGAAAAGTTAGTGCATACTTGTTCTACAAATTATTTATTGGAGAATATTTTTGGAAACAATATTGTTTGGGCTCCTCCAATAATAGATAAAGGATTTATGCCTTTAATACCATTTCCACTAAGAATGTTTCTCCATACAATCAGACTGTGAAAGCGCCCTCTTGGGCTCATTATGTATATGTGAAAGGACATTAGAACACATTGACTAATAGTTATCATCTTTTTAGGGCCTAAATCTACCTCAGGCTGAAGAAGGCAGAGTCTAGGGTAACATCAAACCACGCTTAATCTGGTAGCTAGCCCTACCAGATCGGGAGAGGGCTCTCTCCTGGTCAATCTCAGCAAAAAATGATCAGTGAGGCTTGAGATGACTTTAATAAAGGCTGATTTTAGGTTAGGTATATATGTAAGAGATTTTGATTGATTTTGAGGGTGTTTGTTGGCTCAAAGGGAAAGGCAGATTTTGGATCTACGGAAAAGGCTCAGTTCTGCGGAGATTTGAATGGGGCAAGATAGGAAATTGTTTTGAATATTTAAATTGAATGAAATGGATAGCTTAGACTGGTGAGGAGTTGAAGAGGGCAAGAGGATATCAGGAATCCTCTTCAAACAGTTGAAAACATAGAAAATTAAACAAAACTCAAGGTAGAGAACTGCAATCTAATGAATTCCACCTTTATACTCTTTTTCTTAACTTAAGAAGAAATAAGAAGGATGATGATACACATAAAAAATCAGTAAACTTACAATCACAGAGAGAAACAAATCATCAAAACACAGAGCCACATGGATCCCAAGGAGTGCTGCAAACCCTGGTCTATTTCTTTGCAAAACTGCAGAGATGAATGTACAATGATGCTCAAAGCAATCCCAAGTGTCCAACCTATGCTAATGACTGAAAAATTACAAGATATAAGCAACCAAAAACTCATCCCAGCTGCTATGGGTAGAGCTCACAAGTTTAGGAGTTGTTTCAACAAGATCTAAACTAAGAACTGGAAAATATGCAGTGGAACAGCTTGCCTCTATACGATAGGAAATTGATTCATTCAGTTATAATTCACCTTTTGATGAATGAATCTACTTCCATGAGTAATAATTTGTCAAAATTACATCAAGAGCCATGAAATTACAACAAATTACATCAATATTTGTACATGTGGAAGTAAAAAATTAAAACTAGCCAAAACTAGGTGAAAAACAGAGTTACTGAGTCAAAATTGAGCCAAAATCCCCAATGCGTCGCGCGTGAAATCTCTATGCATCATGCCACTTTGGAACTGATTTTGAAGGCCTTCCCAGTGTCCAAATTGAGCGCAAGATAGGTCATTGGAAATCTATGCCTATGTACTTTCCAACCCAAGTGAAATTTCAGAATTTCGTTTCTATTTACCCCTCCAAAAATGAGTTTTCCAAACACTGCTTCCTGTGTGTCCAAAAAGGGGCAGAAAGGTCATTTTTAGGGTATTTTTGACCCTTCCAGCAACCCAAAACTTGTCAAAATATCTGGGTAATGAGTAGGCATGCATAAATTTCCATGAAAAATCCAAAAATACAAATTTTTACCCAAAAGGATATCCCAATCATAAGCGCGTGCCAAGTGGCGCGATGCGTCGAGTAGAAAAATCTGTGTTTAGGCCAAAAAAATCAAAATTGACAAAATGTGTCCCAAATTTCAAGACATTTGGGTTGTGTGTCCTCCATCATGCACTATTCTGGGCCAAGGAAGCTTCCGCCAAAATTTGGAGTCTATCATGCCTTTTTCGACGCCTTAATGCCCTCTTTAACTTTGCCTTTAGGATCTTGATTCGTGCCTTGCAAACATGATTTCTTGCCCAATAATGTTTCGCCATGTGCCTCATCATATTTTTCTCCTTGTTAGCTTTCTCCAAATGCATATTTACCCTTCCAAGCCAAGTTTCACGATCAGCTTTGAATTTCTTGCTCAAATGTGGTCAATTTGGTTTTCCTCCTCTTGGCAGCTTGCCGGTTTTGCCTTCATGTTTTTGAGCGACATGGAGGAGTGGGATTGATGAGGGGAGGATTTGATGCTATTTATAGGATTTTAGGGAATGAAATGGTTTAGGGGATGAAATATATGGTTTGGGATGGCAATTAGTGTTTTGGGGATATTTGACTAGGGTTTGGGATATTTGGATTGCGGATTTAGGGTTGGTTGATTAGGTATATGAGAATTAAGGAATGAGTGGATGAAATGTAACGAAAGGGAAAAACTGAAGGAATAAAGGAGTGAGGGAGTGAGAGATAGCTAGGAGTGGAATTGGCAGTGAAACATGCAATTTGCAAACCCTATGAAACTGCTTTTGGCAAGAAATGTAAAGAGGTAGGGTTTTGATTTTTTCTCATTAAATCACCATAAGCACCAAGAGAAATTCATTCATTGGTCATGGAGGGATATTAACTTACTTGGGAAATGAAGAATTTATCAATTTGAGAGCTTTTTTGGAATATTTGAATGGATTTTAGGCTTTTTAGCCCAATGCGCCACACCATCTCAATGCGTCGCGCCAGTTCATTTTTTACACTGCAGAGGGCTGCCCAATGCGTTGCGCCATCTCAATGTGTCGCACTTTTTTGCAAGAGAATTTTGGAGACCTTCCTATAGGGATAGCTTGTTGGAAAGCCTGTTGATTGTACCTTCCAAACCAACTGGAATTTTTCAATTTGGAGTTCATTTGCCCTGTCAAAAATCAAATCTCCCAAGACTGGTCAAAATGTGCGAAATGAGGTTGCCTCAAGAAAGAGTGTTGTTGCAGTCAACTTTTAAAGGTCTTCCTCAACTCCAAATTGAGCTAATGATAGCTCATTGGAAATCTATTTGTGTCTAGTTATCATTTGAATCATCAAGAAAGTCATTTGGCCAGCCCAGCTAGGAGAAATCTTAATTTTCCCAAGGTCACTTCAGAGGTGGATCAATTCTACAGAGGCAACGGTATTTTTGACATTTCTCTAAAACCATGACACCTATGTAAAAATTGGAGGACTTTCTTCCTTGGCCTATTGTATACAAAAAACTCTTTCAAATTTCCAAAATTCATCTTTTATTGCTCAGAAAAATCATTGGAGTAAAACCTATCCCGATGTGTGGAACAAGGGATATGTCGAAATTAAGCGAAATGAAGGGTATAAGGGGCTTCTAAATTCTTGAGAAAATTTTGGGAAGTAGGGAGGGATGTTAGGAAGTAGGGGAAAGTTGAATTTCAGAGATTGAGTGAGGGGAAGGGGTCCAAAAGAGAAAAACACAGGCCTAGTCTAGAAAATTGCCAAGTTGTAGCAAGAAACTAGGGTTTGTGCGAAAATGAGGAATTTGGGGGATCTAAGTGATGGGAAGTGTTTAATAAGGTACATTAAGGATAGGGGAAGGTGTATGAACATCAGGATACAAGTTTTGCTGATGATTTTACCATCCAAGAGAAATTACCTTCAAAACCCTAGGAGAGGGAAATGAACCTTACCTAGGCACAACTGAAGCATGAACAAGGTGTAAAATGACCCAGTGGAACTTGAAATTATGATGAAAACCCTCTGAATGATGGTACAATAAGCTGAATGGTGACATGGACCAACATTTGGACAACTTTGAGAGGAGTAAAAGCAAACCCTAGACCTAATTCCTAGTGACCAAATTTTACTTGAAGAGTCACTAAAATGACAAAATTTGACCTCAAAACCTTAAAATCACTTTGTAAGAGCATGTTTGATCACTGGAGGAAGGCTACAAATATTGACACTAACATTGGCTTCAATGGGGATGGTAGCTCCTTGGAGGTGCCAAGAACTACAGATATTTGGAAAGCAGACAGTGCCTTCATCCATTGGGCAATGGAGTCAAAAACTAAAGCTGAAATGCATGACTGAAAACTGATGACTTGATGACACAAATTGACTCTCACTTAACTAAAAACTGACTTGATACTTAAACACAACCAAAAAATTGGAAAATATGCTCAATATGAAGCTTATTCAATACAACCTACTCTAACAGTTTCATTCATCACCTGATCAAGTGAAATGAAACAACTAATGCAACCAAGTAAGTATTCCAGCTACTGTTTGAATTCTCCGCAAGTGCTCACTTATGACCAACAAGAGAGAACTACTGAAAGGCAACTCCCATGAAAACTTGTGAACAGATCTGTTGAATACTATGGATTCGCTATCCACCTCCAAAAACACTGCATAAGGATCTTGAAGTTCATGCACAATAGGACTTATTTCATGCAATGGATTACTTCTCTTCTCCTCATACCATGAATGCAAAATTTGATCTGAGCTTTGTGATGAGCTTTGTGATGAGACCCCTGCTAAAAATGGCAAAGAGACCGGTTACCAGATCAAGTTTATATCAGCACACGTTTCAAGCTCACATGTGGTCAATGGAGAAAAACATTGACTGCGGACATCACCCAACACATCAACTATTGGATCGTGAAAAACTTGAAAAGACTGCTGCAACCCATTTTCTATTGGTTCCGATGAGATTACATGATTTCCTACAGGCTGCTCATTTGAAGATATACTATGCAATTTACCCTTCAAAAACTGAAATGATTCAAAACAAAATGGTACAGAATCATCTTGTATCATTTGATCATATGTGCTAGCTTCCAAGTCCTCATCTACAACTTGACAATAAATGGAATTCGGGGGCTACAAATCTAGATATGAGAAGTCTTGAACAAGGTTTTCATTTCCCTCAAGATGGTCTAGATCAAGAATTATTGACAGTTGATTTCTGATTGCATGGAAGTTGTCTCTGATGAACTAAAACGAATCAAAACAAAAAGGAAAATATCCTTCGCTTACTTCAAAATTTGCTGCACTTTCCTTGTCATTGTCATAGCTGATATGTGATGGTTGAACATTGTATTCGAACTTCTGAAAGTGAACTTCCTCCTTCCACAAACTAGCTGCTGATTTTTCTGCAAGATTAGCTTCTGTTTGGAGAACATAATCATCATCATAATGATAAACTAAGGCAAATCATTGGTATAAAACACATCATCAATAATACATGTCAAATCAACAGATCCCTCTTCTCCAAGATGAACTATAAAATAATCATTATCAGATCTATGACAACTGGGATAAGAAACAAAATGTTTTGGATCCGCAACTTGTTCTTCTTCAATCATAGAACCATGGGCTTGAACATTATACTCATTCGTTGTGGTGATCTTTTCCATCATCTCTTCCACTGCACTTACCAACATGTCAAGCTTTACCTCTAGAGATGTCAATTTCTCTGGATCTATGTTTTTCATCTCTTCTTCTTTCAAATTTTCCCTTCAAGTGTTGCAAGATTCCTTTCTCTCAGCTGAAACTCCATTTCCGGATCAAAGGAACCCGGGTAGTGAAAGAGAGCAAATCCAGGAGGAGGTCTTATATTAACTGGCATCGAATAATAAACTTGGTTAAATCTAGAAGAAAAATATTGTACTGTCTTCCTTGGTAGTCTTTTCAGCTGGTTATACTCTTCTATAATCAAGAAAGGGTTCCATCTGATCACCCACATGTCGAGGAAAACTTTGACAAACTGCTGGAAATCTGAGATGCTCGCATCAGGCAGGGTTCTGAACCAACTCTTGACTTGGCCTTGAAAAGAAAGAGAAAAAAGCCTAATACTGACATACTCTTCATCAAATTCAAAAATTTCAAGAAAAGATTCAAAATTCAGAACATGTCTCTCAGCAGTTATGTTGTCGCGTTCACCATAAAATTTTGGTAGATATAGGTCATGATTTTTAGGGAAAGCTTGGGATATAGGAGGTAAAATTAGAGGCTTGTATCGATATGGAATTTTACAAGGTATAGGGGTATGTACAGAAGGTATAGAATCATTCTTGGTCTCTTGAGGTTCATCAGTTTGAAGAAGGTCATCACAAGATTCAGAAGAAAGGTCTTGATCAAGCTTGAAAGCATGCAAATATTTGGTATTCACAATCTTCAAAGGGAAGGAATCAAATGCAGGCCGAGGATCTTTTCTCAAATAAAATATACTTTGCAAAGCCTTCTTGATATTCTTGGGAAAAGAGAAGAAATAATTTATGACAAAGAACAAAATGTCTTGGATGAAATTCCAACTTGAATACCTGATCTTTCCATATTGTCCTTTCATGTTTTTGCTGGTCAGGTTCATCTTCTAGTGGAGTCCTTGGATTTGATCACGAAACTGATTTAGAGTCACCAAGTGAATGATTTCAGTGTTGCGGTGTCTGATTGTTGCCCACCATCAACAATCAGATCTGAACTTTATTAGATCTTACTGAGGAAACCAGATGTTCAGTTCATAAACTAGACCGAAGATTGACTGAAGCAACATTCATCTACTTTCGCTAATGCAAAGAAAGAGCGTTTCAAAGG
Source organism: Pinus albicaulis (assembly GCA_034641835.2). Lineage (NCBI taxonomy): Eukaryota > Viridiplantae > Streptophyta > Pinopsida > Pinales > Pinaceae > Pinus > Pinus albicaulis. Next base: position 942,467,987 of record CM076582.1, read on the forward strand.
CTACCTGGCTAACTTCAGGCTCCGTCTGTAGTGTATAAAGCCAACAACAAACTTTCCTCCGCAGTATGGTCACCATTATGTTAGGGCCTAAATCTACCTCAGGCTGAAGAAGGAAGATTCTAGGGTAACATCAAACCACGCTTAATCTGGTAGCTAGCCCTACTAGATCGGGAGAGGGCTCTCTCCTGGTCAATCTCAGCAAAAAATGATCAGTGAGGCTTGAGATGACTTGAATAAAGGCCGATTTTAGGCTAGGTATATATGTAAGAGATTTTGATTGATTTTTAGGGTGTTTGTTGGCTCAAAGGGAAAGACAGATTTTGGATCTAGGGAAAAAGCTCAGTTCTGTAGAGATCTGAATGGGGCAAGATAGGAAAATGTTTTGATGCTTCGAATTGAATGAAATGGATAGCTCAGACCGGTGAGGAGTTGAGGAGGGCAAGAGGATATCAATAATCCTCTTCAAACAGTTGAAAACATAGAAAATTAAACAAAACTAAAGGTAGAGCACTGCAATCTAATGAATTCCACCTTTATACTCTTTTGCTTAACTTAAGAAGAAATACGAAGGAAGATGATACACATAAAACATCAGTAAATTTACAATCACAGAGAGAAACACATGATCAAAACATAGATCCACATGGATCCCAAGGAGTGTTGCAAACCTTGGTCTATTCCTTTGCCAAACTACAGAGATGAATGTACAATGATGCTCAAAGCAATCCCAAGTGTCCAACCTATGTTAATGACTGAAACATTACAAGATATAAGCAACCAAAAACTCATCCCAGCTTCTAGGGGTTGAGATAAAAATTTTAGGAGTTGTTTCAACAATATCTAAACTAAGAACTGGGAAATAGGCAGTGGAACAACTTGGCTCTATAAGATAGGAGACTGATTCATTCAGTTATAATTCACCTTTTGATGAATGAATCTACTTCCATGAGTAAAAATTTGTCAAAAGTACATCAAGAGCCATGAAATTACATCAAATTACATCAATATTTTCTCATGTGGAATTAAAAAATTCAAACTGGCCAAAACTAGGTGAAAAACAGAGTTACTGAGTCAAAACTGAGCCAAAATCCCCAATGAGTTGCGCCTGAAATCTCTATGCGTCGTGCCACTTTGGAGCCGATTTTGAAGGCATTCCTAGTGTCGAAATTGAGCGAAAGATATCTCGATGGAAATATCTGCCTGTATGCTTTCCAACCCAAGTGGAATTTCTGAATTTCGTTTCCATTTTCCCTTCCAAAAATTAGTCTTCCCAACACTGCTTCCTGTGTGTCCAAAAAGGGGCAGAAAGGTTATTTTTAGGGTGTTTTTGACCCTTCCGGCAACCCAAAATATCTGGGTAATGGGTAGGAATGCACAAATTTTCATGAAAAATCCAAAAATACAAATTTTTACCCAAGAGGATCTCCCAATCATAAGTGCGCGCCAAGTGGCGCGACGCGTCGGGCAGAAAAAACTGTGTTTAGGCCAAAAAAATAAAAATTGACAAAATGTGTCCCAAATTTCTTAAAATTTGGGCTGAGTGTCCTCCATCATGCACTATGCTGGGCCAAGGAAGCTACGGCCAAAATTTGGAGTCTATCATGCCTTTTCCGATGCCTTAATGACCTCTTTAACTTTGCCCTCAAGATCTTGATTCGTGCCTTGCAAACATGATTTCTTGCCCAATAATGTTTCGCCATGTTCCTCAACATATTTTTCTCCTTGTTAGATTTCTCCAAATGCCTATTTACACTTCCAAGACAAGTTTCAAGATCAAATTTGAATTTCTTGCTCAAATGTGGTCAATTTGATTTTCCTCCTCTTGGCAGCTTGCTGGTTTTGCCTTCATGTTTTTGAGCACAATGGATGAGTGGGACTGATGAGGGGAGGATTTGATTCTAGCTAGAGGATTTTAGGGAATGAAAGGATTTATGGGATGACATCTAGTGTTTGGGATGACAATTAGTGTTTTCGTGATATTTGACTAGGGTTTGGGATAGTGGGATTAGGGATTTTCGGTTGGTTGATTAGGTATATGAGAATTAAGGAATGAGTGGATGAAATGTAACAAAAGGGAAAAAAATGAAGGAATAAAGGAGTGAGGGAGTGAGAGATAGCTAGGAGTGGAATTTGTAGTGAAACATTCAATTTTAAAACCCTATGCAACTACTTTTGGTAAGAAATGTAAAGAGGTAGGGTTTTGATTTTTTCTCATTAAATCACCATAAGCACCAAGATAAATTAATTCATTGGTCATGGAGGGATATTAAATTACTCGGGAAATGAATAATTTAGAAATTTGAGTGCTTTGGTGGAATATTTGAATGGATTTCAGGCTTTTTAGCCCAATGCGCTGCGCCATCTCAATGCGTCGTGCCAGTTCATTTTTTACATTGCAGAGGGCTGACCAATGCATCGCGCCATCTCAATGGATCACGCTTTTTTCCAAGAGACTTTTGGAGACCTTCCCTGTGTCCAAATTGTGCTTAGGATAGATCTTTGGAAAGAGTGTTGAGTCTACTTTCCAACCCAACTAAAATTTTTCAATTTGGAGTTAATTTGCCCTGTCAAAAATCAAATCTCCCAAGACTGGTCAAAATGTGAAAAATGAGGCTGCCTCAAGGAAAAGTGTTGTTGCAGTCCACTTTTGAAGATCTTCCTAAACTCCAAATTGAGCTCATGATATCTCATTGGAAAGATATTTTTGTCTAGTTATCATTTGACTCATCAAGTAAGTCATTTGGCCAACCAAGCTAGGAGAAATCTTGATTTTCCTAAGGTCACTTCAGAGGTGCATCAATTCTACTAAGGCAATGGTATTTTTGACATTTCTCTAAAACCATGACACCTGTGTATAAAGTGAAGGATGTTTTTATTCCTTGCCCTATTTTAGAAAACAAAATCTCTCATTTTTCCCAAATTCATCTTTTATTGCTCAGAAACATCATTGGAGTAAAACCTATCCCGATGTGTGGAACAAGGGATATGTCAAAATGAAGCGAAATGAAGGGGATAAGGGGCTTCTAAATTCTTGAGAAAATTTTGGGAATTAGGGAGGGATGTTAGGAAGCAGGGGAAAGTGGAATTTTAGAGATTGAGTGAGGGGAAGGGGTCGAAAAGGGCAGAACATATCCCTAGCCTAGAAAATTGCCAAGTTGTAGCAAGAAACTAGGGTTTGTGCGAAAATGAGGAATTTGGGGGATCTCGGTGATGGGAAGTGTTTAATAAGGTACATTAAGGATAGGGGAAGGTGTATGAACATCAGGATACAAGTTTTTTTTATGATTTTACCATCCAAGAGAAATTACCTTCAAAACCCTAGGAGAGGGAAATGAACCTTACCTAGACACAACTAAAGCATGAACAAGGTGTAAAATGACCCAGTGGAACTTGACATGATGATGAAAATCCTCTGAATGATGGTACACTCAGCTGAATGGTGACATGGACCGAAATTTGGACAACTTTGACAGGAGTAAAAGCAAACCCTAGACCTAATTCCTAGTGACAAAATTTTACTTGAAGACTCACTGAAATGAAAAAATTTGACCTTGACACCTTAAAATCACTTTGTAAGAGAATGTTTGATCACTGGAGGAAGGCTAAAAAGACTAACACTAACACATCCCAAGAATGGAATTAAAATAGAATCATCAAAAAATTTGGGATGGAAGAAAGTGGGGAAAAAGATGAAAAAAAACCCTCCAAGGATAATGTGTCTTTTGGAAAATTTTCAACTAGAATGGGAATAAATTTTATGTACTATGGAGTTCTCATTTAAGGTGTTGGATTGAACCTGTGTGATTAGTTCCAAATCCTTGAGGAATATGATCAAGAGCTTTATTGTAATAGGTCTTGAGTGAATCCCACCTTTATTAATACAATATTCTCTATCAATTTCTTTATAAAATACTTTTCATACTCAATAAATGAAATAAAATACCTAGGAATTTTTTACACCTTGTCTTTTCATAATATTTTTATGTTTGGTAGGTAAATACTAGTAATTTTGACATGAAAGGTGCATTTTTGGTGGAGAGACTACATATGGGTTGGAACAAAGTTACAAAAAAAGTTCATAGGGTATGATGGTAAACACTTGCAAGGGTAGTGGAGGAAGTAGGTTGGGGTTTCTTTGATACATCCACCTTTAACTAGGCTTTGATTATAAAAAACGCGTGGAGGGAACTATCTAGAAATGGTGTGTGGTCTCGTATCATGAAAGAAAAATATATGTTTTTTCAAACATTCTCCTCATGGATTGGCAGTGGTGCCAAGAAGAAATATGTTATATCACACATATGGAGAAGTATGATGCAAACTCTTTGAGAAATCAAGGGCATGGAAATTAGGTGATTTATTTTGTAAAGATAATTCTTTTGAATTATTTCTACTTATTTAGATTATTATATTCTCTTTAGATATATTATTATAGTTTTCTTCATCAACCAACAACAAAATCATAAACAATAAAGAGACAGGAGACACAAAATATAAGAGATCATCTAGGGAAAAAACCTCTCCCACTTGAGAGGAAAAACCCAAATGAATTCTTATTATTATAGATATTTCAATTAATAATAATAATAGAAAGACCCTTGACCTATTTGACCTCTCGAAGACTAAGACACCAAGCTTCTTATTTGGACTTATATTTCTTAAAAGAGTCAATGATAGTCAACTGCTTGTTTCTTATTAATGCCTCTATTACCTTTCATATCTTGTCTTCATTTTCACTGCTTCATACCTTCAACTTCTTGACTGTAATTTGGAAACCCCAGTATATGCAGATGAACTTATATTGTACCTTAATTTCCTTAGCTTTAGGTAGAGGCTACCTCCTTGAAAACTCATCTTGAGATACACAGTTTTCTCCTTTATTTCAGCTTCAAAAGGAACTGCAGTACCTTAGCTTCTTTTGGAAAAAATAACATCTATACTTCACAAATGTAGAGTGATTCAACCCAGTGCAGACCCAAAAATAAAACTAAGGACATCAATCTTCATTTCCTTCTCTTCGTTGTTTATGAGGCTCCTTTCCTACTGATTCTCACAATCCTTATTGCAGAATTCTCCTTGACCAACATTACACCCTTAAAATGAAGTCGAGATACCCTATTTATAGTGATTTTCTGATGCAAATTAGTCAACTTGAGTTGTGTGTGAGAAAACATGTCCTTTGGTGAAGCTTCATTATTTCATTTAAGGCAGAGTTGAAGGAGATGATTGAGCTTGATTTTGGAGGGTCTCTTTGACTCTTTCAATGAATCACATATATTAGTAAGATACCCAAGAAGGTTCTCCCATGCATGAAATTGACTCAATAGATTATTATGACTTGATGACCAACCTTCAGGCTCACAATGGGAACTTTAACTAAAATAAAATTCTTTAATCATGAAACCCATGATTCAAGCATTACAAAAATAATTTTATTTTATACTTTACATCAGTTACATAAAATCATATTCACACATCATTATGAAGACCAAAACTAGTTATACTTTTCAACACACTCTACACTAGATATTGGGGTTTTCCTATCAGGGCGCTAGAGATGGATCCAGGGTCAAAATTGGATTAGAGACCATCATGGGGATGGATGGAAATCATTGATTATCCTTTTAGTTGCTTCAAATCCTTCACAGAAATGACATTATCTATTTACAATAGATATATCTGTCGGGGACTCAAAGCATTGATCAGTAGAGTTGGATAAGGGCCGAAGATATTGACATACCAAAGACATATGATGAGGAATGGTAGTCATACGTAGCGCAATTTTGATCTTATGGAATCTCTCTTGGTGATAATAATGATTGCATGATATGGGTGGATGAAATGAAAAGAACAATCTAATGGTCCAAGACACCTACTTTAAGTTGCCAAGGACTAGGAAGATCAATGACCATAATAAGTGTCTACAAGATATATGAATATGGAACAACTCTTAAAAGTGTGACTTCTTTGGTCGTGTAATATTCCCTCTATGTAGGAGGGGGGGTGGGATAGAGGTCTTTTTTTGATCAAATTCTCATATGCGAGGTTGATTTGGGATGGGGTTATGGAAAAAATGAAGGTTACTTTCACTGGCACTAATCAACCCGTGTTCATATGTATTTTGTAATGGTTCAATTCATAGAGGAAGTACAAGTACCTCCAAACATATATCAAATGGATTATGTGGCAAAGTAGGAACACTAGCAATTTTTATTAGAAAACTACGATTGTTAGAGAAGACATTATCAAGAAAGTTATTTTTTTCAATGAGATCGGGTAGGTCATAATGTCTAACAGAACCAAGAATTGCAAATTTATTGATATTTGGAAAGAACACTCGGTTGGGTTTTTTCACGGAGACAACAATATAAGGCAATGTGGATTTGGTGCACTCATAGTTACCAAGCGTGGTAATTTCTTCCAATTATGGTGGCAGGGGAGAATGGGATCAAACATCAAATCAGATATTACAACATTATGGGGAGTCCTTATCATATAAAAATGGCTAAGGTTAGACAAAATTCAGTTATATCGAGATTAAAAAGGAATCATTGAATAGGTAAACAAACACACTAATTTCAATCCCCCCATTCTTGCAAATAAGATGATGAGGATTCAGAACCTAGTTAAGGACTTTTAGTAATATGCATTTCTAGCATATGTATAGAGAACAGAATTGGATAACATACTTCCTATCTAAAATAGGTATTTCGAATGAAACATGTGATTGTCTTTTATCAATCTTCAGGTTGGGTATCATGGTAAATGCAGGCAACATCGACTACTCTTAGGATACATTTTAATAAAGACCTCATTTTGATGAAATTTTTATATATTTAGACAATGGAAGTGTTCATTTACGAAAATTTAATGGTTATAAGCTAAAATTTTATGTTAAGAAAAACACCTTTTGTAGAACAGGAAGATACAAATGTATTGAAATAGAAATTATAGGAGAAGTATGAAAGGATAATATAATCAACTAAATCTAAACTATGTACTATCCTAATATTTTAATAAAAATATAGAGCCTTTTTTCTTTTTGAAAAAAATGTAGTGTTCAAAATAAATGAAACAGTAAAAAAACACATATTAAAACACAATCGATGGAGACACCGAAAAGTACTCCAAATATGTCATTGCCCACCCACGTTCACCGAAAGTGCCTTCATTTCTCCTCTTAGGAAGAACACCTTTGTTTTTGGCCTCCATCGCCCTAAATCACATAAGTTATTATGAGCCTCCATTGCTCCGCTTCCTAAAGAACCAATCAACAATGTAAAGATGAACTCCTAATCCTTTACGTTTACATTTTTTTACTAGCACCTACTATTGAAAATTTGTTTTTCTTAAAATATTGTGTTAAAAGCCCCCTCCATGTAGTATTATCGAATGTGAAAAAAGAAAATTTCTCTCTAACCGCATGAACAAATATCGAAGGGACAAAAGAGGAATTGATGTCTAGGAAATGTTGCGAGGAGAATTTATTGCATTCTTCACAGTTGGCTACCCCCACAAAACGAAGAACCCAGCAAATCGTTTCTTTATATAAGATAACCTGAATGGTAAGTAACATAAATACCTTAATATAGGTGCGAGACATTGGTAACCTGCAAGCTCGTAGACTTAGGGCACACTCTGAGAGCCAAATTTGAAGTTGTTAAATAATATTCTCTTAAATTGACATGTTTTTGTCTTAATTGTTAATTGTCTTAAATGGATTTCGACTTACGTGGCCATTGTCTTAAATAAAATTTTTTCTTAAACTATTTGCCTTCAACTATTTTTGTCTTTAAATATAAAGTTTTGTCTTAAAATATTTTTGTCTCAAACTCTTTTTCTCTTAAATTTAAACCTTCATCTTAAAATATTTTTTTCCGAAACTATTTTTGTCACAAATATAAAATTTTCTCTCAAACTGTTCTTTTATTTATTTCCTATTTAAAAAAAAATCAATTAATATTAAATTTTAATACAAAATAACTAAAATAAAAAATGACTTTCACAATTTGCTGCAGGGGCTTTAGTGAAGCTTGCACGTGGAGTTTTGTCTCTGTGATTAATACATGAACCTTTACATGAACCCGTACATGAACCTCTTGACTTTCACACTTTGGCGTCCTTCACACGGCCTCCTATATTTAATGAACTCGTGTTCCTCAGACCTCGGTGAACCTTTGGAAAACCTCAATTGAACTTCCTCTCTCACAAATAATACCTCAACAAATCATTTAACACACGCAAAAAAAATGTACTCACAGGAGGAAATATGTTTTAGAAATAGTTACTAATTTTATTCATGAAGATTTTTACAAATATTTTACACAGAGAAATAGCTCTTTTTATAGAGATAGAAATTTCAGGCATTTATCAGATGTTGCGACTTGATAAACAAGATTCTATCTGAAGGCTTCCTGGCCTTTCATAGACTATGTCTTAGAACTTTAACAAAACACACGTGATAGACTCAAATCCTAAGAATCTGGCCACATTAGGTTCTCACCATAGCTCTCACTCTCATGTGTAGGCTTCTCAAATTCAGACTCTAAAGAGATAGAAGCAAGAACTTCTTCGTGGTGCAAGAATATCGAGCAAATATTCGCAGATGCATATCAGGAAGAAAATATCAGGCTTCAAACTCTCAAAGACTAAGACATTTAAATTCCAACTTTGAATGCCTAGAATGTGCCTAACTCGTTTTGTTATACAAGAAAATGATGGGAAAAACATTCGACCATTGGACATAAAAATTTTGTACTATTTTCCATTAGTCATAGACATGTGGGTCAAATCACACCAAAATTTGGAGAAGTGCTTCTAGTCTCGCGACTGAAAGGAATCTTTGTACAAAACTATATTGTGGATGATTCACTTATATTTACATTGTGGATACTTTTTACCAGAAAATCCCACAAGAAAAACTGGTCACATTGCATTCGTGACTAGACATCATCACATAGTGGATTCTTTAAAGATAAGCCCACTAGAACCATAATGATTAATCTCCTAGAGGTGTTGCCCCTGGAAATATGAATCTAACATATCTAGAAACGTCTCATTCCTTTGTATATATTCTTCGTACAATCATAGGCTTCCTCAAGACTATTTGATGTTTGATATTGGTCATTACCAGCCATTCATGGTGTCTTTTCATAAAATGACCAAGAATATCACTGTCTGATCCCCGATGGTATTACATGGTGTATGAAAACATTTTTCTAAGAACCCACAAGTTTCACATTCAATTTGAAAATTAGTTTCAAAATATAGGGTTTCCATTGTTGTCTTATTGAGGCCAAAATATTTCCACAAGTTTTGAAGCCATTCACTCTACATGTTTCTCTCTGTAGTCCATGTAGATCCAAACTTGACTTTAGCATAATGGGTTTCATTTTTCCCATCCACATTCATAATATCCCACCATAATTTTTTATAATGAGTAAAATTATATATGGTGTCTGGAAAGATAATAGATAGGTTTCCTTGTGCCACATTTCAGGCATATCATACCAAGTTGGGAGCCTGGTATGGTTTATGGCGAAATACTTATGGAATAATCTCCTTTGGTTGCTTCCTTATGTCCAAATAACACTTATATCATGGACATTTTGGCTTAAAGATTCTTCAACCAAATGTGTAGAAAGAATACTTCTCCCGTATACCATGTCGTGTATCCATTTGCTACCTTTAGGGTAGACTTTCTTTCTGGTACCGGATTTTGTATATCTATGTGAGATTGGAGGTTTTCATCTAGTACTTTTGTGTTTCTCAACTGCCATGTGGGTTTCCATTTTGAGTAGTATTCCCTCCATTTTTGTGCTTATCAAATACTCCTTAGAGTCTCTGTATGGTAGGAGGGATCCCATTTTGTTACTATTACCGTGACGATGTCAGTCTGACTTAAGTATTCTCTTTTCAAAAAGTCAGGTAAAAATTTTTTCTCACCCTTAATGTGTTCGACATGAAAGTTGAAATTAGCAAAGAGAGCTTGCCATCTTGCAAAATTTTCTTCTCCTGGCTTCTTTATATCTTTTCTAAGGACCTTTTTTAGAGCAGAGGCATCGATTCTTAAAAGAAACCCTTTATGGATAAGGTGGATATCAAATTTTTCAATGTAGCTCCATGATGCTTTAACTTCTTTTTCTATTGTGTGGTAATTACTTTTACAAGGGCTCCAGGTTCCTAAGAGGAACTGTACAATTTGTTCTTCTCCTTCTTTTCTTTGCTTTAGAATTCCTCCCCACCTAATATCACTGGCATCTGTTTCAACAATTTTAAACGAACCTTCATAAGCAATATAAAGAATTGGGAGAGTTTTTACCTTGATTTTAATTATTTTGGTGGCTTCTGTATGTGCATCTGACCATGGTTGTTGATGAGTTTGCAGTCTTTGGTTGACTAATGTTCTATATTTGGCACAATCTTGGTAAAAAATTCTTACATAATTTAAGCAGCCTGAGAACCTCTACAGTTGTGTTTTCTCAGTGATAACATCTAAGAATTTATCAGAAAATTCTAGAGCATGATTTTGCAGATAAATCTATCTCTCCTTGATCATATGTCCTAAAAATTTGATACTGGTCTGGAAAAGTTAAACCTTTTTCTTGTTGAGCATTAACCCATTATTCTTGACAAGTTGGATAAATTTTTGAACATGCTTGAAGTGTTCATGGAAAATTTTAGAGAATATGAGCACATCATCAATATATACTAGCAGCCAATCAAAATATGGCTTGAAAATTGTGTCCATAACCTTTTGAAATTTGGAAGGAGCATGTTTGAGCCCAAAAGGCATTACGTTCCATTCATAGTGTCCTACTAGGACACTAAAAGCTATTTTGAATTTATTAGATTCTCTGGTTGCAACTTACCAAAAGCCTGATTTCATATCAAACTTAGAAAATACTTTAGCCCCTGCTATCCTTGCTAAGTGATTCCCTTTGTGAGGAATAGGGTATGTATGATCTGATAAGACAATTTTCAGAGGTCTATAGTTTATGACCAATCTTGGAATCCCTCTCAACTATTCTGAATGTTTATTAATTGAAAATACATAGAAGTTCCATGGACTACTAGATTCTTTGATCAATCCTCTATTTAATAAGCTTGCTATTTCATTTCGGCATAGATCCCTGTATTCTTTATTCATGGGAGTTGTTCTTCTTTTGAAAGGTTTTCCTTCATGGTCATATTTGTATGGAAATTCTACACAATGTTGTTTCCTATGCCAGAAGGAATTTGGTTCTTTAACGCAACATTCTTTCTCAATTTGTGATCTTAAACTAGAGATACTTTGTTTGATGATAGGAGTCTGAAGATAATCTCCTATTTTTATGGTAGTTTTTAGGTCCTTGAGTTCTACCAATTTATTTCTATCTTTTTCAATTTGTTGTATGGCTTACACCACGATAGATACCCTGGGAGTATAGATGAAGGGTAGCTTGATTGTTTGTAGCTTACCATCTGAGCTTGGCACAAATATCAAATAGCTAGCCTTGTTACCCTTTAATCTTTCTGACCCATGTGGCTCTACAGCTGCCAAAAATACATTCCCTAAAATGCAGTGAATAGGGATGTCAACAACAACAAATTTTAGCCTGATACAATGTTATTTGAAACATATGGAAGCCTAGGGGACTTCATACAATAAATTTTTGCTTCCTAACCCAACCACTTGTCTGAAATACTTTACCCAATATTTTGCTGCTATCATTTTTGAGTTTAGAACATTGATATCAGCACCTGTGTCAATAAGTGTCTTTAGAGAAAGCATTTCTCCTTCTATGCAGATGTCCAACATGACATGATGTTGTTGGTATTGTATGGTCATCACTCTTATATCTCTAAAACGCATAGAGTCATCACGTTTTCCTCCAGAGATTTCTACATTTGGGTTTGAAAAATATTCTTCTTCATCAAGTGTCTTTCCTTTTTCTAATTCAGAAACCTTTGTTTTTAGGGAAGAGATTTCCTTTTTAAGATTGTGAATCTCTTGGCTAACTTCTCTCAATGTTAAGGACCTATCTTTTGATTGTTGTTTCTTTCGTTGGAAAGCTCTTGTATTTTTCTCAAATGAGGCATCAGTCAACAATGCCTTGGCTTTTGTTTTTGGAACAGTTCTACTGTTGCTTCCGTGATCTTTATGCTTGGATTCCAGAAAATATTTCAGTAGTTTTTCTTTCATTTGTCCTTCTCCCAATGCTTTGATTTGGGAAAGTAATTTTGTCTCTGAATCATCTATAGTTTGTGGTATGAGAACTTTTTCTTTTTGTTTCTTTGTAGAAACAAAGTCTTCTTCATCAGAAAAACTTTCTGATTTAGTATCTGAATCATAGTGGCAATCATCTGAATGAGTACAGTTGCATCCATTCATATTCATATTTAATTCTTCTTTAGAAGATTCTGAGGAAGAGCTTTCGGAGCATCATGAGGTATAACAAAGTTGTTTTTGTTGGATTTGTTCTCTGATTGTGAAGTTGGGGCAATTTTGAGACTAATGGTTTTTGGAACCTCATTTATAGCACATGATTGACCCTTATATTTTTACTGTCTTTTTCTTCTTTATTATTTCTTGAGACTTATTTACTCTATTTTTCTTAGATTCATCTGCAAGAGGGCAAGGATTTGAGCTATTTCCTATTTGGCCACAGAGCCAACATGTTAGTTTATTCCACTAATCTCTTTATTGTGTTTCTAGATGAATATCCTTAGGGTGATAATAATATTTCTTTGGAACATACCTGTAGTATCCTTTTCTGGCCCCTTTATTTTTCCTTTGTGAATATTCTCTGTATTCTTGTCTTCTTTATTTCTTGGCCTTCTTTTTATGTTTTCTTATTTTTACTATTGGGTCATCTAGGGATATGACATATTTTCTACAAATATATTTGCTATCTCGCAGTATGGATAATTTTTTTAGTGATTTGTTTACTTTCATGCTTCTACATAGTCCAACAAGGACTCTGGTTATAATGCTATAAATTTATTCCCAAGTACAAGATTCAAAAGGCATTTGGAAGGCATCTTGTTGTCTGAGGTAATCAAAATTTTTGAAGGCAAGACTGTCAAATAGACTTGTTTCCATAAAATGTTTTTTCTATCTTTGACTTCATATATTCTTTGGATCCAATCCCTATGAAATTCTTAATACTGGGACATTTGATAGCATTTAAAGTTCATGAGAATCATCTCATGCTTATTTGCAAGTTCAATTTCTCCTCTGCACCAATTTTCTAAAATAAATTAAGTTAATGCTCCAATCATATAACTTTGTGGGCTTCCATCCAGATTATGAATAATATCTCCCCCTTCATCCTTCAAAATTTCATTTTCCATTTTTGTCAATAATGCTGGTGATGTCTCTCTTTCCCACCGTCTTAATAATGTTTCAGTAAAACATTGAATGATAGATTTACAAGCTTCTACGTCATTTTTTCCTCTGAGGCACATAAGTTTATATTTTGTGAACATTAAATCTATAATTTTCCTTATTTGGCCAATACACAGGTTGTCTATATTCCATCCTCTATGGGATTCCACATGGAAGTTATGTGTTTTTGGGAGTTTACCTTTCCCACTAAGTTCAGGTACAGGTTACCTGGTATATTAGCTTTGAAGAGGCTCATAGATGGGGGACAGATGTGGTTCTGAGGTTTCTGGTATTTATGGTTCTTTGAACAGAGAAGAAAGGGTTATGGGATCAAATTTTTCTTCTGTTGTTTCTTTTGGAAAAAGGAAGGGAAATTTATCAACGATTTTTACAGGATGTTGGATATTTACAGATCTTTTGAAGAGATAGGAAACATGAATAGGCTTATCCTTTGGAGCTGTGTGCAATTTAACAAATCTTTGAGATAATTCTTCAATAAGCCCTTGAGTAGAAAGCATCCCTATATCTATCTTCTTTTCAACATCTTCAATTTTTTACAGAGATTCTCTATCAAAACCTTTTAATACTATAATGGAATAATTTACATCATTCTAAGTCCTATTAATGCCACTCACAAATACATGTAAACTATCAAAATGTCCTTTCATTTCAGCAATTTTAATACAATTAATTTCCAATCCTTTAATTGTTATGTTGGTCCAATTTATCTGCTGATTGGCTTTCTGAATCCTTCCATCAATGCCAAGGGAATTTTCATATTTTAATACCAAAGAAATAACCTTAGCAATATTTTGTTCTTCTCAGAGGAGGATTCCTTTATAGGGAGGGAAAGTCGTAGGTGTTTCAACTTTACTGCCATCAATAGCAGTCCAAGAGTGTTTTGTTGAAGATGACTCTGTATCTGCCATGTGTATATCTGAGGGTTCAGATTTATTTTTCCATTCATAAAAGGAAAACCAAGTTTTTTTGCTTGTCATATATGCCTTCCATTCTTGTGACATCCTGATTTTTTCTTGATTTAGAGTACTAAGGTCAAAAGCATTAGACTTGGGAGGAGTATGTAGATCCCAATTTAGCATATTATTAATCCATTGGGTGTCAACAGTATGCATTTTTCATCCTTCCATGACAGAAAAGAATTTGTGCATTTCAGGCTTGGAGGGTCTTTTACAGCCTTCAGGAACACAATTACTGAATCTAGACTGTGGGATTAACTCATCTAGCTGCGCAAGATATCCAAGACCATATTTTGGCATACTCATTGGGTGCATTTTTCTCATCATTTCTCTGAGGTGAGGATCTTCATTTTCAAGAGATAGAAGTTCATGGATCATTATTATATGATAAAAATCATGTCGAAATGGGATATCTGAACATTTTGGATTTGGGCAGGGAGTGACAGTAGTTGTAGGAGGAGATTATCCTATCCTGAGATGATGATTTTGGCGCATGACTGGTTCTGCAAGACTATTGAGATTTATTTTTTGTCTGCAATCTACGCATGTCACTTGTAGAGAGGAAAATTTTACAAGTTGGGAAAATTTAAATAAATCGAAATGGGTGCAATATACAAATTATAGATGGGAGCTAGCGGTATCAACTTCTTGTGGATGTATATACATAGATGAAGGTTTACAAGCTTGGTTAATTTTTCTACGATCTATGGTAGATTTTCTAAGGAAGGACACAACAGCAGATGAGGGGCCTTCATTAATATTGGAAAATGTAATGTTTTGCAATGTTGGCAGCTTTGTATTATCTACAACCAAATGTTTTGGGAAGCTCATATTTTCCCATTTAATGATCTAGTGTTCTATGTTTTGATTTTGGGCATCGGTTAGAACAACCACACTGGATTTAGATTCTTTGATGGGGGGATGGAGAACTGCAGGATAAAGGGTGTTGGTATGTCTAAAACAACCACATGTCTGTATGGTGATGTTGTTACTCTTCTTTTTCATATCAGATCCAGTTGTCTAGAATTGAAGTTGAAGAATATCTTTGATATGCTCGTCAAATGCATAGACCAAAAAAAATAGATAACGATCAAAGTATACAGGTCCGTCTGATAATGGAGCAACCATCCTGCCTATTAATGAATCTAAATACTTGTTATGTGTCATTTCTTTGACTGTGGCAAGAATAAATGTTTTCAGGTTAAGGCATTTATTCCTATCCTTATACACCCAGATGTAGAAATTTAGTCCTCATCCTTTTAGCTTCGTTTTTTAGTTTCTTAGTATCTAACAAAGGAATTGTTTGTAGAGCGTCAAAATTTTCTTGGATCTAATTGATTCTCTCCTTAATAGAGATCCTAGTTACAACTTTTAGATGAAACATATACAAGTGAGCATAAACTTCTGAAGAATTTATGTTGGGAAGACACCATTTAGGGGATGGCTGACTCTCTAAGTACTTAATTTCTGCTGAGTTTACAACTTGTTTAGATGAAGAGGCCAACATGTCTCTTAAAGGATTTTCTTCAACATGTTCTCTCTCTTCAAGCTCTCTGAATGAAACAGATTTTCTAGAATTATCCACTTCTTATTAGATTATGGATTATGGGTAATAAACATAATGAACCAGACATTATTCGCTCTGATACCAATTTGCTGCAGGGGCTTCAGTGAAACTTGCACGCTGAGTTTCTTCTATGTGATCAATACATGAACCTTTACACGAACCTCTCGACTCTCACACTCTTGTGTCCTTCACAGGGCCTCCTACCTTTAATGGACTTGTGTTCCTCAGTCCTCGGTGGTGGCTCGGTAGCGAACCTCAAATAAAATTCTTGTCTCATAGATACTACCTCAACAAATCATTTAACACACGCGGAAAAAATGGAGAGACAAGATTTATTTTGTATTAAAAAATATATATTGAAAATTCCCTATACTTCTATTCACATGTTATCTCAAATATTTGAATTTGTCGTGTTCTTAAGAGAAAACAGATTAGGGTTGGTACTAAGCAATGGGGTCACTGGTGTTTAGTCCCTATCCTCTCAATCCCATTTCGTTACGCAATGATATTCTCACATGTAATTATCAGTGACATGTCTAATAATATGTTGCATGATGGGCTTTTAAACATTTTAAATTTAAGTTAATGATTTCGAATTTCCTTTCATATAAATCAAAGGTAAATCTTAGCTCAAGTCCAATAGGAAATAGAGCAAAATCAAAAGTTTATTTTACTAGAAAACACATAATCCATAATAAAATATTCAGCTTTTAATTTTACCAATGGATAATTCACTATTAGTGATTGAACAGGTTAATGATTAAGAAATGAAAAAGACTGCAATGGATATAACTATCGAACGAGTCAGGAAAAGGAAACTAAATATTTAGAAAAGAGAGAGAGAGGGATTGAGATAATTATTGAACAAACAATAAATGAGTTATGTGATTTTTTTTTAGTTAAGAATCATTAGATATATTTGGTGTGATGACAATCTGGAAAGAAAAGAGTTACTGTAATTAAACAAGCGCAGTTTCATGAGTGGAAAAAAACAAACCTTCAAGGATTTAGAATGGATAAGATGGTTAACCGGGTAGAACTCCTGCCTGTTAATGGAATGTAACGTTATAGTTGCACATAAATTAATGAGCTATATTTTAGTTATAGTTACGTTTTTTAACATAATCTTCAAATCAAACCAAGTAATCATTCACCAAGAACGTTCCACATGGTAATCACTGGTGGCTACCACGCAACGCGATTCTAAAGGTTAAAATTTATAAACGGAAGGTGGAAGACATCAGATTATGTTATAAATTTGGTCACATCTGACGAATTTAGACACAAATTGCTAATGAATTCACTTATTCATTGTATTCAGCCAGCCGCCTCCTACCGAGTATACCATCCTTTTGCTAGTAGTCATCCACAACCGGACCGCGAAAAATTTGAATGATACATACGCTCGTTTGAATATTTCAAATCTAATTTCTGCAGGAGTGCTAGGTAACGAATTGCATGTCATTGTAAATTTGTTACCCTCATGGGACGATGTCAATTTTATAATGTATGTGATGAAATAAATCGTGCTTCCCACTGTAAATTTCCGGCAACCGGAAGAGGAAAACCTTGAATGATACAACGCGGATTTGAATAATTTGAATATAGTTATGGAGGACTCTTAGGTGAATAATTGTAGGTCAATGTCAATATTTGAGCCTCATGCGACCATGTCGATATTATAGTTTCAACGTCATGAAATCAGCCCTGCTTGCCACGGTCAATTTTCATGCAACCTCGTATAGCGGGACCAGGAAAAATTTGAGTAAACGTTGAATCTAACACAAGTTGAGTAAACGTTGAATCACTCAAAGTTGATAAAAGTTGAATCTAACTCTATGGACAGTAAAAAATTAACTATTTAGTCCATATGGACATGTTCTAGTGGTTTTAAATAGTCTCTATTCAATTAGAGAAACCATAAAAGTAATAAATATAATAAATTTATTACATTGAACTTGTTACGTAGTAATTTTTTTTTTATCAATAAAATTACAAAAATAATTTTTTTTAGAAAAATGATAGTAAAAATGAATCAATTTATATAATAAATAATAATTATATATTAAAATTTATTAGACTATATTAATTATAATAGTCATTTATATCGAAAATCATAATATTTTATAATTAAATTAATTAATAAACACACACAAGTAGAGTTGGTCTAGTAACCTCTAAACATAAGTGAATTTGGTGGATTATAACTTGGAACTCTCTAGTACATGACATTTCTTTCTATTGTAAATGCTCATATAAAAATTTAATATTTATGATAATCTCTATTAACTTTGAATCTTCGAATGGTAGAAAGGGATCAAATATCTAAAGATGCAAATTTTCTTTTGAGTGTAAAATTTGATGAATCAAATCTCTCAAGGTGTGAAAATCTACTCAAATTTCACACTCAAAAGGAGGTTTTCATTTTCATATATTTAATCCCTCTTGGCGCTTGGCAATTTCGAAATTAAGATGGATCTATGTTGGTTACGTCAAGGGGATTTCTACAACCGAGTATATGGGTGACATTGTAGTGTTGTAAATGTTTGTAAGCATTAAATATTAATATAGGAAAATTTTGTTAATAATATAATGTTGACTCTAACAAAATATAATTAACTATAAATATAAAAACCAATTGCACAAATCACAGAAATTAGTTCGACATTTTAAGTTCAAGTGAGGGTCTAGAGATGATGGAGATGACAGAGAATGTCAATATGAGGCAAGATCACAAGGTAATTAAGAATGAGGGGATAAAGCATAAGTTGTGGGAACTTGGAGTTATCAAGTATGTTCTCGACAATTTATGTTATTGGATTTAATCTAGGAGGGTAAACGAATCATTTTGGGTGATCAATTATGGCTCACTGAAGTCCAAACCGAACCTGATATGGATTTATTTTCCTATGATAATTTTTTTTGAGTTCTCACAAGTCATAAGTAATGAAAAATATGTAATAGTAAGTAGTATGTTTCATATTTGATTGTTGTATTCAACGATATATATTTATAATAATTTAAATTGATGTTATTATTCAACATAACTAGGTCATAATGGATCCGAACGTTACTCACTATTGGCACATGTATTCTAGAATCCTCTTGAATTCACATGAATTTTCCAAGAGGCATTCTATAGACCAATATGGGGGTTATGTTTTAGTAGTGTAAATAATGGAAAACATTTTAAATCAATATAAAAAAATAGATATTAATCTAATGTTGACACCAAAAAATATATTTTTGTATAAATATAAAAAAATATCACAAATTGCACAAATCAATTTGAAGTTTTGAATTCAAGTGAGTATTAGGAGATGATGGAGATGATGGAGAAAGTTGAGACAAGGAAATATCATGATCTGGTTACGGATGGGGAGATAAAGCAGAAGATAAAAGATGATGGAGTTATTGGGTGTGTTCTCCATAATTTGCGCCCTATTTTCTATTGCATTTAATCTATGATGATAAACACATTATTTTGGGTGATGAATTATGGCTTGCTAATTTTTAAACCAAACCTAATATGGATTTCTTTGCCTATGATAAGGTTCCCAAATTTTCAAAAGTGAGATATAATGGTACATACATAATAATAAGTAGTTTATTTCAGATTCCATCTTTATACTTCACCATATTATTTATAATATATCAAAATAATGTTATTATTCCATATTACCAAGTCATGATGGATCCAAGCACTCTTGTAATTGAGTATTTACACGAGTATTCTATAATTCTCCTGAACTCACATCATATCCCTTAATAATATTTCACTAGATCTCAATTGAGTTTAATAAGAGTTATCGTTGCAATGCGACATAACTCATTTACAATCCTTAGTTGATTTTTCTTGGACTACCTCTGACTGTTTTAATTTTCCATATGAAACATGAAGATGAGAAAAGTGGGAATATGAAAGGATGTGTAGTAAGTGTGATCCGAGATATTTACTTTGGTAATGTTCATAGAATTTCATAAAATATCATGTGAAAACCATGTATGCAAACACTTAAATAAGAAACAACATAAATGATACCATCCATGTCATGTAACCAATATTGTATAGCTTATTTCCTCCAATGTGGACTGTGTTTTCAGGTTGTGCTTCAATACTAGTGAGGCCTCTTTAATAATCTCAACAAAAATTAAAATGAGTACATGGAAAATATATTATTATAACTCCAATCCTATGAGTGGCTTGAAAATGGGTTGATTAGATCTAGAAACAAACTCCACCAACGAAATACTTGTGAAATTCTATGTAGAATGAGTATAAACTCAACTACCTTCCACCACCTTCAACTATGGCCCCCGAGAGAATCTCCAAGATTCCTCAACAAAATATAAAGGGAATATTCATAGAATATTCTAGGGGATATTCCTTGGAAATATGTTGACCTCGAAATTCAAACTCGCAAGGCTCGGCCGTTATACTACTTCTTGCAGCTCCACCTGTTATCCTTCCTCCCTCAACCCACATTCTCCATTGTCTATGGCTTTTTTATAGTTTAAATAAATTTATGATGGTGAATATAAGAACTAATGGGCCATTACCCAATGATTTTGCATGCCAAGTTAACAATAGAGGAGTAGGGATCACAAGTTCAAACCCCATGGACCCTAACAAAATAATTTTTTTTAAAATAAAATAAGAATATATGGTTAAGAAAAAACATCACTACTAATTAAACCATGAGATATATTATATATTTAGAATATTGTTAAAAAAAATTATTAGTCATTCATCTTATTTGAATTTTACTTTTCCAGGTAAATTGGGGCCAATTTGGCCATGATTTTGGTGCCACATGGCACCATCTCATTGAGCCATGTGGCCTCGTATGATTGGGCCACTTCAAATGCCTCAAAATTTAGCAGGTGTCACTAGATTTGGCAACTCTTCGAAATTTAGTTACAAATAAACTGACTGCCAATTTTAGCAAGACTCTGTCAACTTGAATTGTTGATTTGGCCATATCACCAAATTTGTGATACTCTAAATTTATCTAGCACTAAATAAACCTTCTTGCTTTTCCGAGTCTCACTAGAACATTGGCTAAGCATTATTTTTGCATACAAACTCAGGTTGAGATACCATTTACATCATTAGATTCCTTTTGACAAGCACTTTGATTCAGTCTTGATTTCGTGACTCTGATTTTTACACCATTAGCGATCCTCACAGATCATTAGTTCCCACTAAAGGACTTTTGGTCCTCCACAAGTATAAACAAGAGGTGGAATTTGATGTACTCTAATCTATATAGGAAAATATCTCTAAGAGGCCCAACACCTATATCCATATACAAGTTTGTAGTTTTCCATTCATGTATCATAGCTTGCAAGATTCTAAGAATACCTTACTTTCCAAGAGTTGATAAATCACTCATGGTCATGTTTTACAACAAAAAATAGCTATTTTTGTTCAACTAAAGACCAAAATATCACTATGTTGCATTCATAAGAGATGTTATACACATCGTCACTTTTAAAATTATTTCCCATCTATATGGTATTTAAAAATAAGCATGTGATTTCCAATGGTGGGCATGATCAACTACTTAAAAAGGCTACCCGTCTCTTACGTAACTAGGATAATGGGTTTTATTTGTATATCTATCTTCCTTGTAGAACTAATTTATCGATCAGTTCCTTTAGAGGTGCTTTCACATTCTTTTGGCCCTTCTTTGGGTGTAGATTTATATGGATCTTCCAATATATGGATTCCTAAACTTAAATATTATTGCAATGATTGCAATGATTTTTTTTCCTCTAAAATTTCTTGAAATTTTTTTGTCTCCTTCCAAATCGACATAACTTCCCTTGAATGGTTTCCTTTTGTGTGGCTCTGGTAAGGTGAACTTGAATTAGTTCTTCCTTTTAATTTTTCACTACCACTAGAAGGTTGTGATGTCCTCTCAGGATCTTGTACCGATTCAAAAAAATTTCTTGAAGGCTCTGCAATCATGTGTGTTTGGAGTGTATTTCATTGGCTTCCTATATGACACAACCCAATTTTTCATATCCCGATAGTTCCACCACTTGGATTGGATTCATAATTCCCTAGACATTAACTTATAGGTTATTTACTTAATATCCCATCTTCCTCATTATATTTGAACCAATGATTATAGTGTGATTTTCAAAAGTACCAAAATCATCATTATAATGGGAACATGAAACTGAAGAATCATGACACTATTTACCTTAGTTGTTGATTCTCAAGAGGGTGATGATAAATTCAATAAGCCTTCTTTCCACTTTAAATTTTCTAAAGCATATTCTCTGTCTTATAACTCCTGTTGCAATCCTTCATTCTCTTCTTTTGCATCTTGTAGTAGTATTCAAAGTTCAACATTCTCTATTTCAATGCTCCGATTGATCTCTTAAAGTTCTTGGAGACATCAATTCTTTGATTCTCTATTTGAATGATGAGAATGATATGAAGAATATTAATAAGATTCAGTTGACGATGGATATGGAGGTTTAATGTGGTCTCCTCCTTCATTTGCCAAAGCATTGTCCTATGATTTCTCCTTCTTCTTTTCATTATTTGATAGTCTCTTATAATCATCTAAAAAAAATTTATCTACCTTTTCTTACATCCTATAATAATATCTATGGAAATATTTTTCATTCTCGGTGTGAATATCATCATTCTCCATTTTCCTTCTTCATGTTTCACGTCCAATATCTCGGTCAAAAGACATGAGTTTTCCTTCACCCTTTTTGAGTTTGGCCCTAGTTATCATCCACACTTGTAATTGAGATCAAAAAGAAAAAAACTCTCGTATCAGCATGATCCAGGATCTTTTCTTTGGTGATGTTAGAAAAATTGCAAGAAATAGCATGTAAAAACCAATATGAAAACACTTAAATAATATGCAACATAAAGGAGACGATAATGACAATGCAATCAATATTTGATAATAGATTTCATCCAATGTGGATTACAAGGAAATCAAAATGAAAATGAGTATAAGGAAAAATACATCATTATACCTCTAATTTGAGGATTGAATAAAATGGGCTACTTTGATAAAAAAAAATAGACTACACCATTAAAATCCTTGCAAGCTTATAAGTTAATTGTGTATAAACCCAACTATATGATGCCAACATCAACTCTTGAACTGAAGACAATCTATAATGTTCCATAATATAATATACAGGGAATATTATATAGAATATTCCAGGGAATATTCACTATCAATATACTTTCCTTGAAACTTGTGCCTGCAAGTTTCTTCCCTTGTCCTGTTTCTTGCAGCTCTACCCATCCACCTTGATTCATCGGCCGCTACTCTCTATTATCCATTTCTTCCATATCACTTTAAATAAATTTTTCATGGCTGATATAACATGAAATTTGTGATGGTCCCAATAGTATAACATGCCGAGTTAAGGCTTGGGGAGCATGGGTCGCTAGTTCAAACCCCACGGACCCAACAACATCCATTTTTTAAAATAATATATATATATATATATATATATATATATATATATATATATATATATATATATATATATATATATATATATATATATATATTAAATCACTCCTAATTAAACCTTAGGACTAATGTATTATATATTTAAACTATTGTTAAAAGTGTCAATTATTTATTCGCCCAATTTGAATTTGAATTTTTGAGGTTGATTTGGTGCTAAATTCACCACTATTTGGGTTTCGTGTGGCACCATTTGATTGGGCCATGTGGCCCAAAAGTAGTGCGCCACTTCAAATTCCTCAAAACCTAGTTGGTATTTCCATAGTTGTAAATTCTCCCAAATTTATTTACATCTAAACTCGTTAAATTTTTTAGCGAGACTCTTCCAACTTTATTTGTTGATTTGGCTAGATCGCCAAATTGGCGATGCTCCGAATTTATCTGATGCCAACTAAAAATTTTCCTTTTTGTCAGGTTTGATTCTAAATTTGAATAAGCATAACTTTCACATACACACTCAAATTAAGGCATCATTCTCACCATTGGATTCCTTGTAATGAGTTCTTTGAGTTAGTGTTGGTTTCACTAGGATTCAAGGACTTTAATTTTTAGGTCATTAGGGATCCAGTAGATCAAAGTGGAATTCAATAGGATTCACTACGTATCTTCTTCTAATAACCATGGATTATTGGGAGATAATTTTATTATTTTTCAAGTAGAATAAATCTCAACCTACATATCTAACTGGCTTACTCAAGAAGAAGGGGGATTATTTCACAAATCAATCAAGTTAAGGATGCATAGGATTAACATTTTCCAAGTAGAAAAGGGATAATTATCACACATATAACACTAAATAGATCTCTACAAAGATGGAATATGATGAGTAACCTCGAAAGAAAATTTATGATGAATCAACCAGTAAACGAAAAAATATGAAGAGATATTAAGTTTCCATATGTGTTAAGGGCATTTGAATATATTGAAATAGGTTATATTATGTTTTTTTTGTCCTTGTCATATTCCAGATCCTCTACAGTTTCTAAATTACATACTCAATAACTTAATTATTTCCCAAACTTATGAGTGAAATATAAGCCCTCACGACTCCTTGATGTGGTTTTTCTATTTTGACAGCTAGGTTTCATCCCTAGGTAACCACCTATCCTTTTCTAGCTCTGTTAATCGCTTCTGATGAAAGTTACTTTTACTAAGTTAGCCTCGAATCCCTCTTTAGTTGTAGTTTTTTTCCTTTATGTTTTTGAATTTTCAACTATGGATCGATCACTCGACATTTCTCGGTTTGTAGGTGGTATTTTTCTTTCTATATCTCCTTTTGTGGCTCGCATCAAGTCTCCCCACAAACAGTCAATCTCCTTTGAAACCAGTCTGCATTTGACCTCTGCCATTGGTTATTGTCATTGAAAATGTGTTTCACTCTCTTTGAATCCACCTTATACTCCTTTGACATTAGATAAAACAACCTCTACTTTCGGTATTTATATGATGGGTACTTTATTATCCCTGTTGCCCCTTATTTTGTGATAACCTAAAATATTATTATGATTCCTCCTCCTTTGCGATGTCAGTTCATGAATGCCCTTCTACTGAAATTATTTTGGATAAAAATTCTTTTTAGCACGTAAAGTTCCTCTCAAAATCTAGTGTGATATGTAAATTTAATGAATTGTGGTTGTGGCTACCTAACCATCACGCTTGTATTTTTTAACAATGAAAACCCTTAATTCTTTCTCACTTGAACCTCTACCTTGTAGGGAAAGGCATTTTTGTTCCAATATTCGACAAACCTTCAAATCGTGGGTTCATTCCTAAATTTGGTCCATGGTTCAAGGGAAATGCAAGGCTTTCTATGCAACCTTGGCTCCCATCATTTGACTCACTCTCAGCTTCAATCTCTACTACTCTATTGTGGGTAAGGCTTCCCAACCTACCTTTGCACATGTGGAATCATTCATCATGGTATGAAATTTATAATGCCTTAAGCATATTTCATATTCATTGTGATAATACTAATCATTAATTGAAGCCCACATATGTATGCATTTATGTGGAGATGAATCTGAAAAAAATAATTTCCATGTGGAATTAGCTTAACTGGTTGAAATTATTTATGGGTGTAAAAATTGGATTATGATGACATTTCTTTCAAATTTAGAGCTTTTTATGAAATAGGGCTCCCCATTCAAGGCTGTCCCAAAGATGGAAGAATAAATCCAAGAAAGTTATTTCTAAGCCAATATGGTGGGATAGTGGTAATCTAGACCACTATGCAGTTTAGAAGGAGGATTTCCCCTATGATTTCTTACAATAAGGATAATCTAAAAAAGGATTAAAAAATTTAAAAATCGTTTTTGAATCTATAACAACTAAACAAAATAACTATAATGAGGTGAAGGATTTTGAAAATTTAGTGAATACTAGCTCTACAAATCGTTTATTGGAGAATATTGTTGGAAAAAATATTGTTATGGTTCCTCCAATAACAGATAATTAATACCATTTCCACTAAGAATGCTTTTCCGTACAATGAGATTGTTAAATGTCCATCTTGGGCTGATTATGTAGATGTGAAAGGACATTACAACACATGTACTAATAGACATCATCCCAAGAATGGCATTAAAATAAAATCATCAAAAAGTTGGGATGGATGAAACTGACGAAAAAGATGAAAAAAAAACTCCAAGGGTAATGGGAAACCACTGGAATTTGAAATGACATGGACTTAAGAGAGACCTAGAAATACACTTGGATTTTACGTGTCTTTTGGAAAATTTTCAACTAGAATGCGAGTACAATGAAGTTTTGATTTAAGGAGTTAGATTGAACCTGTGTGCTCAGTTCCAAATACCTAAGGAATATCAATAGATTTGTTGTAATAGTTATTGACTGGATCCCACCTTTATTAATATAATATTCTCTATCTATATCTTTATAAGATATTTTTCATACTCCATAAATGAAATAAAATACATATGAGTTTGTTACACCTTGCCTTTTCATGAAAAGTTTATGTTTGGAATTCAAATATTTGTGATTTAGGTGCTTATGTTATCAATTTTGTGTTGTAGTGTTTTACGGGTATGTTTCATCCATGTTTTATCAAAGTGAAAAACATGGATGCGACATACCCGAAAAGCACTACAACACAAAGTACTGATCGCAAAAGTCTAAAATCTATAGTTATCTATTTTTTTATTAATTACAATTGTAGAAATGTGAAATACTGATAGTTATTTGGTGATCATCCTCTAAGGATGTATATAATGATAGGCATGAATTAGAGTAAGCAATATATGTAGGTAAATACTAGCATTTTTCACATGAAAGGTGGGTCTTTTGGTGGAGAGATTACAAATGTTTTTTCCCAATATGATGGAATCTAATTGTATAATGAACCATAATCCTATGGAAAAATTAGCATTTTGTATGATTTACCAAACATGCTTCCAAACCACAGTGATCTTAAGGATGGATTGACACGATCAACCTCTTGGGAAAATAAATTCTCTCTCTCTCTCTCTCTCTCTCTCTCTCTCTCTCTCTCTCTCTCTCTCTCTCTCTCTCTATATATATATATATATATATATATATATATATATATATATATATATATATATATATATATATATATATATATATTACCTCTACTAAATTTTATTACTTTTTTCATTGATATCACACCATAAATTTTGTCATTATATTTTAAATAATGTAACCTATTTATCATTGTTAGTTTTCAAAACTCAATTGAATATTGAATACCCATTACTAAAATTATGTTGGTCTGGTAGCAATAAGAGTTATAAATTACAATGGATAATGAAAATGTAAAATGTAAAATTGACAAGATGTAAAATGTAAAATACAAAATATAAAATGTAAGGCACTAAGTTACAAATTTGATTAAAATAAATTGGTATATGATGAAAAGTTAACATACTATATTTTATTTAAAAATTCATTTGTTTATATATTAGTATTGGTATTATAATTAATAATATTTATTATTATTATATTGCAATACATTTTAATAATAATCATATTCGTTGAAGGAATTATTATATTAGAACTTACATATATTATTTATTACATAGAGTGATAATTCTCGATCATATGGATGGATGGTGAAGAGGGAGGGAAAAAGGGATAGAGAGAGATAGTGAAAAAGATGAAAGAAAGAGAGAGAGTGTAACAACCCTTCATTGATTTTCCATGTAAACAATAAAATACCAAGGTCATGGGACAAATATTCCAAGATAAATGGTAGCCAAAACATCCTAGTGGATGTCACTTTAGTTTATTAATGGCTAAGGAAATTGAGAATAGCATTGGCAAAGGAAAAGTGAAATTAATTGGAATTTTATATATGAAATAAAGGAAAATAAGAGAAAAGGGAGATGATGGGTCATAGATTTGTATGAGGAGGAAGTTGAAGGAAAAGTGCAGGGAAATGGAGAGAATATATGCCTTAATAATAAAAAGGCTTATGAGGATTAGTCCACAATATTTTTTTTGTTTAGCTTTGGAACTCTCTTTTATTCCCTTACTCTCTCACACTCTTGCAAACTTAGAGCACTTTGAAGTACATTGGATTTGGGGAGAGACAATGAAAAGAAAAATAGAAAAATGCAAGGGGACATGTGGATCAACAACTACAACTAGATTTATTTATAGGTATTCAATTTCATTTATGATTTCCTTGATATTTTTGGAATGCACGGTACATGCATGTGGTTTCTTAGTTATGTGTTTTCATTACCATGGAGGATTTCTTGGATTGAAAATGTTTTAGCCTTTCCTTTCCATTTCCTAGATAACCATGGTGTTATCGGTTTTCCAACTTGTTTTTTTATCATTGATCCATGTTCATTTTAGTTGTGGGCTAATTTATTATTTCCTAGACGCGTTGGTTGGGACAAACACTCTAAAAGCCTTGGAACAACATGGATTGAGTTACTGGTAATCGAGACTAGGTTGGGAGAAATGATCTGGAGCCCTTGGTTGGTTGAGTTACTAGTCCCTCGATCCAGGCTGGAAAAATGCTCTAAAACCCTAGAAATTATGGGTTGAGTCAGTTCATGGAGCTTCAGTTGGAACAGATCCTATAAAGCCCTTGACAACTTGTGTAGACACTTACCTGATTGGTGTTAGTGATGTATGATCATGAGGTGGAATAATTGGATAAGGGTTCAGGTGGTCTGGCCTTTAGAAGATTGGAATATGGCGCGGGGGTGATTGGTTGAAACAAATATTTGGTTCTACCCAATATATGGTTGAGTGGTATGTGGAAGTCCCTCACATGGTTGGTTTTATCATATGTTAATAATATCTCCTTTCCTATTGTATTCTATGAGTAATTTTACTTCTTATTATATGGATTTTATGACTACTGTATCATGGTTATTATTCTTGTTAAATGTTGGTTATAAGTATGGTTCCATAACAAGTTCTTTCTATGGCTCTTGATATGTTTTATATTTTTGGTGAATGGTTAATGAATGCATGGGATAATATATGTTATTGTAGATATCATGAGAGGGAATACAAACTTTTTGATAATTTCATATAATTCTTATAACCCTATGTTCATATATGAATTTATGAACTGTACATTACATGTTTGACGAAATGACTATCATGGTAAGGCCTCTTGAGGCCAAATAATTGATCAAGTTTTATATGAAAGCCATTGTGCTGATGTTATTTATCACTATATAAAGTTTCATTGATTTTTTTGATAGAGGTTTGGAGATAAGATATTAAAAGGTGGATTAGAATCTTGGATCACTCCCTTTGAATGGGAAGCTTTGGGACATAGCCAGACCTTTATAGGCTTATGCATTCGGGTGAAACCCTTTAACCACATCGATTCCTTGTCGTGCATGTGAGTGTGGGCCCAAGTTGTAGGCTTTAAACCTATACATAAATTACCTACAAATGAATTCTTAAAAATAAGAAAAATAAATAATTGCGAGAAAATAATACAAATATACTAAGAGATTTTCTCCTCGATCCCAAAATCGGGACTACTAGATTGATTTTTCATTATATTCCTTTCAATGTGACAATATATATATATATAAGAATTAATAAATCACAATTCATTAACTGTAGATTACAACATAGCCATAATTCCCTTAACTGAATCTAAAAAATACCATGGGTGAAACACCATCATCCCCAGAACCATGTGAAAAAACCATGAAAAAAACCATGGGTAGGTATGCCCACCACCTTTGGGTCTACCCTTATCCTTGAGTCTACGTAACTATTATTGGGTTTGCATAAAAAAGAATTCTTGGGGAACTTCTACAGACCCCATGCAGGGGGGATACCACCCCCCCTTGATAGGGAGGTTGTTGTTCCACTTGCAACCCCACCCTTTCCCCCCCATGTTGTACCCGACACAACGTACAATTCATGGGACTAGTCGTGGAAATAATATAACACACACCCAACACTCTCCCACTTGTTGTTTTTTTTCCACACAAGGGGTTCATAGGAGAGCTTAGCCATTGTTCCAACTGTGAAACACCCAATTTTTCTCTACATTAAGAAAAAATCTCAATGTTCACAAAATTTTTCAATGCATTTGCAACATTCTTCAAAGTGTCCACCATTTCTAGAAACACCTTTTTGTCCTCAAACACATCCTTGACAAAGTGATACTAAACAACAATGTGTTATGTATTTTGATGATAACGAGGGTTCTTTGGGAAGAATATTTAACTTTGGTTGCCACAGTCTATCCTTATAGCTTATTATACCAACCCCATACTTGAACACAATCTCCGTAAGAAAAATTATTCCTTTATTCCATGAGTGGATGTCATGTATTCAGCCTCTATAGTTAAAAGATCCACTACATATTGTATTTTTCTCATACAACTCACCGCTCCACCAAATAGGTTAAAAAAATACCCACTTGTATATATTCTCCTATCTAGATCTTCAGCCTAGTCTCCATAAAAAAAGCCACAAATTTCCAAAAGTTTTTCCAATCATGGCATTCCTTAGTAAAACAAACCATACTCACTACTGCCACAAAAATACCTGAAAAACCCACTTCACTTTTGTTCAATGCTCCTTCCATGGTTTTGACATAAACATACTCAATACTCCCACTAGATGTGCAATGTATGGTCTACAAACCATTTCATGCATCAGGCTAACTGCACTTGCATATGGAACACGAGACATGTCCTCTTCCTCTTCTTGTGTCTTAAGAAACTATTTTGCAGATAACTATACACCTACATGAATAGGAACCTTCATCAGTTTACCATTTTGTCATATTAAACCTTTGCAATATTATCTCGACATACCTCCTATGGTTTAGCCAAAGCTTCCTCCTTTACAGATCTCATTTAATTTCCATGCCCAAAATATATTTTGCAACACCAAGATCCTTTATGTCAAATTTCGAGGACAATTGGGTCTTCAGATCCTAGATAATTTCATTTTCATTTCCAATCAACAAGATATCATCCACATACAAGACCAAATAAATAACACGATCACCAATTAATTTAAAATACACATAGTTATCTTCTTTTCTCTGCATGAGGCCAAGTCCCTATATATATGTCTCAAATTTATGATACCACATCCTTCATGATTTTTTTAACCCATACAAAGACATTTTTAACCTACATATCGTTCTTTCTTACCCTTCACTACAAATCCTTCTAGCTTCTTCATGTACATATATTCTTCCATATCCCCATGAAGAAATGGTGTTTTTGAATCGATCTATTCTACCTCAAAATAAAAAGTAGCAATAACATATAAAAATAATCTAATAGAAGTTAGCTTGGAAATAGGAGAAATAATGTCACTGAAATCAATTCTCAGAACCTAGGAATAACCTTTTTCTACCAATCAAGCTTTGTATTTATCCACCTTTCCTTCTTCATTCATATTGTTCTTAAACACTCATTTGTTTCGAATGGGTTTCCCCCCAGCCGAAAACTCCATCAGATCCAAAGCCTCATTTTTGTCCAAATATTTCATTTCATCAGCCATGGCCTCTTTCTAATGTTTTCCATCCTCTAAATCCACTTCCTCCCTGACATTTTTCGGATGATGATTAGTAATAAATAAATAAAAATTTGACTAGAAATAAGATGGACATAACTCTTTGGCTACCTTCTCTCAAGAACTCATATTCTCAAAATTGGACTATGTGGCTCTTCCTCTTTTGATTCTTACTATGTTGTATAGTTTGATTCTTCATATTTTAGTTCAAACTCTATATTTTTAGGTTCTTTTATCAGAAAATTGATTTCATGCTAGGTTTCTTGAGTGGTCAACTTGGAGTAATTATTTCAAACCAAATTGTAGATGGAAATTAGCTTTTCGAGTCTGAGAGGGCTCTCTTAAAAGGATAAAGGATATTAAATGAATAACTTGAAAGCATATGGCTAACTCTGAATTGGATTGAATGTTTTTGTTTTAGTTTAGGTGAAATACGTAAAGGGTTTACTGCGATTGGGCTTATCGAGTTAATATGAAAACTATGTCACAAGTAAACTTATCTCATGCAAGCTGAGGAAATTGTATTCTTATTAAGCCACATGTGAAGGAAAAAATAGAGAAATATATGCATACAAGAAGTTGGAGCATGTCACCATGAATTCCAAGTGATTATACATACGAAAACTAATAAAACATGACAAAAGAACAGACTACGTGTATAAAGGAAGTTGGAGCATGTAATCATGAATTCCAAGTGATTATACAACTAGAACACTAGAGAGAAAGTAAAACACTGATATATTAAACCTACATAAGAATATAAAGAAGAATCTCAGGTCTGAAATAGGCTACTGCAACTGTATATTTTTTATATTAAAAAATTACAACAATGGTAGTGTCAAGTAATCAACTCCCAACCTCTTCTCATTTGATCTCCTGGCTATAAATAGACCTTTTTTGAATACATAGGATTTTCCCAACTGACTAGATCATCAAACTATTATCTTGACACCTATCAGAACTATAAACCACTTTCTTGGAATCGGAAAAGGCAGCTAGTCTCTAAAATAATTATACTTCTAATAGGACTCTATTTTTACATTTATTACATTCATTTATTCCATAGTGGAACAATTACATGATAAGGATCTTATGTTCAAGTGGAATTCATAATCACTGAAACGTAAATGCACCCACTAGATTCAAGAAACAATATTCCTATTTTTTAGGAAAAGATAAACACCACTTTAATTCTTATCTTCATGCTGAATTGAATGAGTGACACTTCTTTCGATTCTTGAATCTTTGATTGGGTGGTGCTAATGTGCTAATGTAGTGGGGTAGTTTAGGACGTGGACCTAAATTCACTGATATTCTAGTAGATGAGATGAGAGTTGTGCGTGTATATCTGTTGTATGAATTAAACACTTTATACTTCCTAACTCAACCTTTTTGTCTTGTTTTCACCTGAAATCCTTTTTCCATGCTAAACCATTTTTTTTAAAATAAAAAAGCATGAAAACCAATATACCCGAACTTGAAACCTTTTAAAATTTATTTATGAAGTGGCATCGCATCCGCCCACTTCGCAACCTTTACAGTTTAGTTGATAAATAATACAACCAACAATGCAATGTGAAGGGGAGGTGGCATGGAGGGTAGGTGACATGGAGGGTCGGTGAGACCAGACCGCAACTCATATCGTAATTTTTAGCTTTTAGTTATAAGCGCAGAGGCTGTAAATACTGAAAACTAGGATGTGGGATGCACGAGGTAGAAGTTGAATGACGTGGAAGGGAAGAAGTGGGACCAGATCATAGACACACATCGCAGCTTTTAGTTTTTGTTTTAATAAGATGCAGGGTTAACATCTAAACTTTTTGATGTGTGAGGAGAGGGACACACTGCTATGTAGCGGATTTTTATGAATCGGTGAAGGTTTAAGTGGTAAGTGTTACGAATTTTATATGGTATATCAACATATTGCAATGACTGTGCAATGGGGGGATAGCTACTAAGGTGGGTCCGACCTACCGCATCACAGTTAAAATAAATATATTTCGGGTGCTCACAATGGTAAAAACAATGTGGTGTGATGCATTTGCAATCGCAAATTAGCAATCGTGTTTTTTAAAGTTTTAGTTCCAATGAAAAACAAATTAAAATCTACGAAATGCGATTAGGGCCCCACTTTGATCACAATCAAGGAATGAAAAGAAATGTAATGGTAAAGGTGGTAGGGTAAAGGGGAAAGGTGGAAAAAGGGTAATTTTAATGATTTTCAATGGAAAATGAAATGAAGAGGGAAGCGTGGTTGGTAAAATGGGTCCCACTTCAACATATTTTGTCCTTCGAAAGGTTTATAGGAGATGGTAATGTAAATGATTTTTGGTTTTGGTTTATGTGAAATTTGATTTTGAATATATGGGATTATATTAATGAGAAAGGAGTCCAAAAGGGAAAAACATAGGCCTAGTCTCGAAAAGTGTCAAATTGTAGAAATAGGCTAGGGCTTGTGGAAAAATGATGATGTGGGTACCCTTGGGAGAAAAGGTGAAAATGGTAAAAAAATGAAGCAAGTTCAATGATAATGACGGAGATGAGGTGAAAGCAGAGTAAAATAAGGTGGGATGGGTGGGATGCAAATATCAGTGCTAATAGAAACCTATCACTGAAATTGTTTAAACTTATGAGTGATAACAGTGGCTGCACTTGGGATGGTGTGCCCTTGTGGTACATCAAAGAACATGTAGTTCTGGTGCCATTATTGTTTAAAACAAAAATTGTAAAATTCACAAATCCTTCTTCAAACTCTTATATCCTTCTCCTCGAGCTTAAGATTGATGATTACTGCACAAAAACCAAATTTGTAGATACCAAAAAAAAAAAAATGCTCATTCTACTTGAGCTTATTCACAGACACTCCTACCTACCCTAAAAATTGCATTCTTCATGTTTGATTCAAGAAACATGAAGCCTCTAATAAATCCAGTCAATGAGTTGATATGATACTTGAACCCCTTGACTGCACTTGAACCAAAAGAAAATTGTATTCTCAAATGATAAAGGTAAGAGAAGATGTGTCTTTTTTTCATAGTGAAAAAATAATTGAAAATTTGGACTATTGAATTCTTCCATGTAATTAGCTATGGGATCGTAGAAGACATAATTTATTGATATCCCTTTTAAGCTCTTAATGACAAATTGATCCTGGATATCCTTTTCATTTTCTTCATCAAGGTTGAACCTTGATTCCAACTCTACAATATCAAGCTCATAACCACATTCATCCTTTATCTGCAAGGAAAATGGTATAAAAATTTCCTCCTTTTTTGGAGGAGGAATACTTTCAAAGAACTGTTTAGTATCTTGGAAATTATATGATCCAATTTGAACATCGAATAGTTCAATTTCATTCTATAATTTTTCCAGCAGCTAAACCAAGAAAACAAATTTTATTTTCAGGTGTGAGTCTACTGGATTTCAAACAATGGAATACTATTGTTGATAAATTTTCATCTATATGAAATTATTCTAACTCATACCTTACACTTTGTAACATTACATCATATAAAGGGTATTCTACATACCTTGTCATCTCGGATCACCATGAATAAACTGAAATATGGATTCTTTGGCAGTGAAGTCGCTCTAAACTTTGAAGCTCGAGATCTTGAACAATGGAGTTGCTAAGTGAATGGTATAGCCTTCCTGTGTTTGTCTTGTGTTCACCATCGCAAGTCAAATATGAACATTTTCGTTCTTCCAGGAGAAAATTTACACCTTCGATCCCCACAACCGTGCTAAAATGTTTTCACCAAATTGAGTTCATATTCGGCTGCTTCAATGGTCAACTTGGAGTAACTATTTCAAACAAGCTTGTAACTGGAAATTAGCCTTTCCAGTCTGAAAGGAATCTATCAAAAGGATAAAGGATATTCCATGAATAAACTAAAAGCAGATGGCTAACTCTAAATTGGATGGAATGTTGTTGTTTTAGTGTAGGTGAAAGATGTAAAGGTTTTACTACCATTGGGCTTATGGAGTCAATATGAAATCTAAGTCACAAGTCAAATTATCTCATGGAATTTGAGGCAATATTATTCTTATTAAACTGCACATGAAGGGAAAAATAGCAAGCTATTTTCATACAGTAATTTTGAGCATGCCTCCATGAATTCCAAGTGATTATACATAAGCAAACTAATAAAACATGACAAAAAAACACACTAGGTGTATAAAGGAAGTTGGAGCATGTAATCATGAATTCCAAGTGATTATAAAAGTAGAACATTGGAGAGAAAGTAAAATATTGATATCAGAAACTTACATAAGAATAAAGAGAAGAATCTCAGGCCTAAAATAGGCTCCTGCAACTGTATATTTCTTATATTAAAAAAATACAACAGTGGTAGTTCCAAGTAATCATCTCCCAACCTCTTCTCATTCGATCTCCTTGCTATAAATAGACCTTTTTTGAATACATAGGATCTTCCCGGCTGGCTACATCATCGAACTATGACCTTGACACCTATCATAACTATAAACTACTTTCGTGGAATCGAAAATGACAACTAGTCTCTAAAAGACTTATAAATCTAATAAGACTCTATTTTTACATCTATTACATTAATTTCTTCCATAGTGGAACAATTACATGATAAGTATCTTATGTTCGAGTGGCATTCATCACCACCTAAACATAAATGCACCCACCAGATCTAGGGAGAAATATTCCTATTCTTAAGGAAAAGATAAACACCACTTTAATGGTTATCTTCATGCTGAACTAGATGAGTGAAACTTCTGTCGAGTCTTGAATATTTGCTGGGGTGGTGCTAATGTTCTGACCTAGTGGGGCAGTTTAAGATGTGGACCTCGATTCACTGATATGTTGGTAGATGAGTTGAGAGCTGTGCGGGTAGATCTGTTGTATGAATTGAACAATTTTTGTTGCTAGGCTCAACCTTGCTATCTTATTTTTGCCTAAAATCCTTTTGCCATGTTAAAATCACTTTTGTGAATAAAAGAGTGGAAAAAACAATATACCCAGACTTGAAACCTTTTGAGCTTTGTTACTGAAGTGACATCGCATCCAGGCACTTCACAACCTTTACAATTTAGTTTATAAAGAATACAACCGACAATACGATGCGAAGGGGATGTGACGTGGAGGGTAGGTGACTTGGAGGGTCGGTGGGACCGGACCGCAACACATATCACAATTCATAGCTTTTATTTGTAAGTGTGGAGGATGTAAATACTAAAAACTGTGAACTGTGATGTGCGGGGAGGAGGTCAATGATGTGGTAGGGAAGAAGTGGGACTGGATCGCAGGTCCACATCACAACTTTTAGTTTTTTTGTTATAAGATGCGGGGTTAACATATAAACTTTGCGATGTGTGGGGAGAGGAACCCACTGATATGTAGGGAAGTTTTATGAATTGGTGAAGGTTTAAGTAATAAGTGTTACGAATTTTATATGGTATATCAATGTATTGTGACGACTATGCAATGGGGGCGTAGCTGCTGAGGTGGGGCTGACCTACTGCATAGCAATTAAAATAAATATTTTTTGGGCACTCACAAAGGTAAAACTAGTGTGATGTGATGCATTCGCAATCACAAATCGAAAATCGCATTTTTTAAAGTTTTAGTTCCAATGAAAAACACATAAAATCTACGAAATGCGATGTGGGCCCCACTTTGATCTAAGATAGGGGAATGAAAAGCAATGAAACGGTAAAGGTGGAAGGCTAAAGTGGAAAGGCATAAAACGGTTAATTTTAATGATTTTAAATGGAAAATTAAATAAAAAGGGAAGTGTGGTGGGTAAAATGGGTCCCACTTCATCATAATTTGTCCATCGAAAGGTTTGTAGGAGATGGTAATGTAAATGAATTTGGGTTTTTATTTATGATAAAAATGATTTTGAATGTATGGGATTATATGAATGGGAAAGGAATCTAAAAGTGATAAACATAGGCCTAGTCTCAAAAAGTGTCAAATTGTATCAGTAGGCTAGGGCTTGTGGAAAAATGATGATTTGGGCACCGTTAGGAGAAAAGGTGAAAACGGTAAAAAACGAAGCGAGGTCAATGATAGTGACAGAGATGAGGTGAAAGGAGAGTAAAATAAGGCAGGATTGGTGGGATGAAAATATGAGTGCTAATAGAAATCTATCAATGAAATTTTTTAAACTTATGAGTGATAACAGGTTCCTTTAGTAGTAATTCATGTTTGATAACATTTTTCATCTCTCTAAACACCACATCTCAGTTATACACAACCTTTCTTGTTTCTGGGTTCCAAATCTTATAACCTTTTAAACCATCCTTATATCCAATAAAAATTAACCTGTCATATTTACTATCCAACTTGGCTCTTTTCACTTTTGGGATGTGTACGTATGAATCACATCCAAATACCCTCAGATATGAAAGAGAGGGTTTCTTACCAATCCATACCTGACATGGAGTATTATCCTCCAACGATGATGAAGGTGATCCATTAACCTAGTAACATGTATTATCTACTGCATTTGCCTATAATTCCTACCCTAATCCAGCGCCATTGAGCATGCTTCCTGCCATTTCCATTAACTTCCTATTCATTCTTTCTGCAACTTGATTTTTCTGAGGTGTGTATGGAATAGTTTTTTTTCATGATATACCACACTTCTTACAAAAATATTCAAATCCCTTCTTGCAAAAATCTCCACCATTATCTATCCTTGAAACTTTAATATTCTTCTTTGTCTTAATTTCCACCAAAGCCTTAAATTCATTAAACTTGTGAAACACCTAGATTTATTCCTGAGGAAATATATCCATGTACTACTTGAGAGTTCATCTATAAATGAAACATATTAGATAGAATTACCCATTTATGAAACTGACACTGGTCCAAACACATCACTATGAACAAACTTTAATATCCCTTTTGCCCTCTTAGCACCAGAGGGGAAACTCACCTGATTTTTCTTTCCATATACACAATGTTCATAGAAATTTAAATCCAGAGATAAAATATAGCTACCTTATAACATAACATTACCATGCAGTATTCAATGGCCCTTCTCTCCAATATTTCCAAGCCTTTAATTCCATACCATAGTATTTTATCTCGAGACCACTAGATGTTTTGTTCCACTTCCAGGAACCAAAGAATTATTGCACCCATCAATAAGAATACTACCCAAAAGCTTCTACATTGTTCCAATCCGAACTTCATGCATCAAAAACATTGATCTCTTAATCATCTTGCAGGTATCTCTCTCAAAAAATATTTTTACACCTTCATCATCCATATTTCTTACAAATAACAAATTTCTCTCCAGTGCAGGAATATGTAGAACACAAGTGTTCTTGTCCTTCCACCTTGAAACTTCAAATTCAAATTTCTATGTCTGATGATACTAACCTTATTTACATCCGCTAAGGTTACATCACCAACACCATATTTCTAATACTTGTAGAACCACTCCCTATGGGGAGTGAATTGAAAGGATGCACCTGAGTCAATCAACCATGCCTCATGATCTACATGTGTACTTGAAGAGGAAGGTGGGTACACATCCCAACCTTCATATGGGATGGTTTTTTACTCTACAGAAGGAGCATCACCATATCCCTTTCCTTTCTCAGGAGCTTTATATATACAATATTTTTTTTTCCCTTCCTTTCTGCATTTCCAGCACACCTTGACATGTATTCCTAGAGATTTATATCTCCCTCTAGATTTAATTCTCATAATAAAGGAATTATTTTTGTTTCGATTATAGGACCTTCCTTGTATATACAAGGCATATCCATTCCATCTCTCCATATTTTTCATTCTCATCTCCTTCGATAGCAAGGATGAGACAATCTCATCAAACTTCAAGGAAGTTAGATTGCTACCTATTGCAACAAAAAAAGTATCCCATGAATCTGGTAGAGAATGAAGAAAATTTATGCACTTATATTCATCTAAATTTTTTCTATAAATTGATAGCAACTGACTTACCACATTATTAAAGGTGTTCAGATGATTTGTCATCAGATCCCCATCCTTCATCCTCGGTTTATACAAATTTTTCCACATGAACAATTTTTTCACCAAAGAAAACTTGTTACAAAGTCCCTAACATGACCCAAAACTCCTTAGACGTAGCTTCCTCTGATACATTCAACAATACTAAATCTAAGAGACACAATCAATTTTTTCTCTTCACCTTTCGATCTAACTTCACCAAGTCCTCTAATGAAATTCCTGTTGGATTTTTTCTTGGATCTACAACAATCCATCGATCTCCATCCACCAATAGATCTTCCATATTGAGCTTCCACAACTCAGAATATTACCCATTAAATTTCTTGATCTCTATCTTTGCACTATTCACCATAGTCCTTCACTGTAAGGATCAATCCCATGGATCTCACACTTAACTTGGTCTACCATACGCCTGAGAAAAATCCCTCAGTAACAGAGGCATCCCCTCAAATCAAAAACCAGACTGATACCAAATGTAGCTTTTAACCTTGTAAAAAATTACTTGCTTGAACGAATTCTTAAAAAAAAATTACGAGAACATAAAAGAAACATATAGAGATATTTTCCCCTCAATCACAAAACCAAGACTACCATATTGATTTTTTATTATATTCCTTTCAATTTTTCAATACATGTATATATACATGTCGAAGCATTCATAAACCCAACTCCATTAACCCTCAATTAGAACATAACCATATTTCCTTTTAGATGATCTAAAAAATACCATGGGAAAAAAACCATCATAACTTAAACCATGTGAAAAATTCCTACAAAAAACCATCGGTAGGTCTTCCCACCATATTTGGGTGTGCCTCCATCCTTGGGTCCATTGAACTATTATTGGGTTTGCATAAAAAAAATTAAAAATCTCAGGTCACTTACCTCAAACCCACGAAGGAGGGATACCGCCCCACCTGCAAACCCCACGAGATGCGGGATTCCTCCCCTCCTCTGATCCTTGCGCTGTTCTTGACGCAACATAAAAACATGTGGGAGTATTCATGGAAATAATATAATACACACCCGACACATGTCACTAAAAATTTAATCTAGCTCAAGGTTTGGACAATAGGAGTGGTTTTTTTTGTTTGTGTGTCCTCTGAACCCTATAGGATGATAGTTTTTCATTGGTTAAGTTATTTTTGTGGACCCCACTTCCTTAAGTGGATCTAAGAGGTTAGGTCATGTCATGGTATCTCTTCCTCTCATTTTTTCACCTAGAGGTCAATGAAACTAGGTAAATGTGGGAGATGAGGTTACAAATTGGTATCAAATCTATGAGGTTCAAACACTTGGACTCGATGGGTGGAATGTGATTTTTATGCATGAATTGTGATATTAATTGTCGAAGTTTGTGTGATCATGATGCTGATATGTTGGCTGATATAGACCACGAGTAGCATATTATCAAAGTGAGGTTGTCTCACTAAACCTCAGAGTAGCAGCAAATGGTCATACAGGTTTCTATGTTTGGCATAGAGGTATGATGGTTAATTGTTGTTATATGCATTATGGTTATAAAAATTCCTTTTATTTCATTGTGGTTGTGGTTACATGCATGATATATGTTAGTTAATGAGTAATGTCATATGAACGTGTATCGATTAGTCATGCATGGTAGTTAACTTGTTCTTATATGCATTACAATCATACACATGATGATTATTTTCATTCAATTTAAGATCTTTATATTATGTGTATCGTGATAATTTGGATTTTCATGTGCAGATGGTTATGGTTATGATATTCAAGTATGAGTCGATATACTTTTGATTTTGTGTGTTAATAATCTATATTGACTTGTGTAGATGTGATAGCCTCCCTCGGGATACATTAATGTATGCATTTGAATATGCTTCCTATGTGGATTATATAACATGGTATGTTTACAGGTTGTTTGAAGGTTTGATTAATTGCATGATATGAGTATGTTTATATAAGATTGCACGAAGAAATGATCTTGTTTTAAGATGGTTGTACTAACACATTATGTGTTAAGTCAACTGATATTCACTTCAGTGCAAGTGGGTGATAGTTTTAGAATTATGACTATGATTGTGAGTTGATTGTAGATTATTACATGTTATTAGTCTTGGTAAAGTATGATTTCAAATTAATAGATAAGATGAATTGATAATTGGAATATGTGGTTGACATGTGTGAAAATTTATAGAGAAATCTGTTTGGTATTAATGTGACAAGGTACCATTTGATTTTATTATATAACTAACAGTTGGGTGATGTGATAGTGCATAATATGACTCAATTTCAGTGAGGAAAAAGTTGAAAGAAATGATTTGGGTGAGAATTCCTTTAGTTATGTTTAGAAACCACAATTCCTAATCTAACTTGGGCCATTACATTATTTTTCATCTATATCAATGAATTTATAGGTGAAAGAGTGCATGAATCATCTCATGGGACCATTTTTACTCGCGGTACCCAGTTTGGAAAAATAGGGCATGAAAAATTTGAGGAGCGTTTTGAGGCAAAAAACGAATTTTTTTGGGGGTAAATATTTTTATCTCCTCTTAACACTTCACTTTTCATGTTATGCTACATAGAGAGGCCTTTCCAATGGCATAATAATCATGTCTATCAGAGTCCGTATGCAAACGTTATGCCACTTAGAATTTGACCTTCCTAATTTCACACCTACTGTCACACCTCCCATTTACTTTCCCACACATTTTTTTTTTTTTTTTCAGTATTCCATATTTTCAAGAATCATTCCGACAGAATGTTATGCTATCACATTTGGATTTCGATCTAGTTAACTCATTTTTTTTCCCCAATTACAATTTAATTCCACATGTTAACTATTTTATTCCCCATGTCAACTATATCCAAATCAATATCTGTTGGATTTAATTTCCAACCCAATATAATCTAATGGTCTTTATATTCCCAATCTCCTATAATATAATGGTCTTTATGCTAACTTCATAATGGATTTATTTACCACTGAACCACCTTCTATGAAAGGTCACTCTTAGAAATTTATTGTCTCGCCTTCGTTTTTATAACATTGCACTTTTGAGCATTTAATCTATTGTTACATATTGATATAAATCTATATACATAAGGGGTTAGCCAATTTAAACCCACGTTGGTCGTGGCATCCTTTACAAAATCTATGCATCCCTCGTATAAACGTTGGCGGGATTTAATTCACCTACCCTTACACCTAGGATTATATGGCGCTTATGGCTAATTAATGATTCGGAGATCATCGTTTTCCCACGATCTGCGTCCCTATCTTTCCCTATTTGTTGTACATATCAGTCACCTCAGAATTTATGTCGAGAGTGAACTCATTTATGTTGGGCTTCCAAGTAATACGACCTGGTAAAGTTGATTTAACGTGGTAAGGTAATGGAGAGGTGATATTACTTCCCCACGTCAGGTTCTGTAAGACTTCTCGGTTTCATGGTATTGGTTGGGATGGGTTTCATCCCATTCCCATTCACATGCTATACCTCCACATCGATATGGCAATCGTCATGCCAGACTACTCTGGATACACGTCAATTTCTATTGATACGACTAGAATGTCGTGAAATTAATTGCCTTGCTTGTCAAATTGAATTTCGACCGAATGGTGTAATTTCCCCTCCAGCCATTCGATCTGTGGCTTCACCCTTGGGATCATGCCATGTGGACGGTTACGATTCTCTCACCACGTTAGTGTTCTCTGGAACGTAGTATGGTTATATAAGTCTTCGTTTTTGTGTGAAGGCAGTTTCTTTGGCCTTTTTTGGGTTTGTTCACCTCTCTACTTCGAGGCTCTGCATGCTGATGAATTCACGCGTTGGTTTGCCCATCACTCTGGTCTGCTTGCCTAG
The DNA here is from genome assembly GCA_034641835.2 of Pinus albicaulis. Taxonomy (NCBI): domain Eukaryota; kingdom Viridiplantae; phylum Streptophyta; class Pinopsida; order Pinales; family Pinaceae; genus Pinus; species Pinus albicaulis. The sequence continues at coordinate 942,511,241 of CM076582.1, forward strand.
GCGTCGGCAACTACACCAGGTATGAACTTTACACGCCCGTCTTTCATTATCCCTGGAAGATCATATTCGTTTTTAGAACTTACTATACATCTGTCTCTATGGAAGTCTCAAGCGATGACGACCCGAATGGTTTCATTTTTTTCTAATAGCGTTTATGGTTGAACTTCGTTTGGATTTGTTTACTCTCTTGGCAATCTCCTGTCCCAACATTTTGACTTGTTTCCTCTGGTTTCTTCTCGTCACCATCTTTGCGTCATTTTCATTAAATCTATGGTTAACGAGGTGTGATATCACCATGCAGGATTCCTTAATAAGTATACCTCTGCTCGTTTTATGTGACTTGAGCACTGGTTTCGGGATGGCGATGTATCATCGTGGCTCATCTCTTCACAGAAGAGCGATAGTCCTCAGGCAAGGACGTCCTAAGATTTTATTTTTATTAGTAGAATTTTTTTCCATTTTACTGTTAACCCTCTGTCTTTCTAATCAGTTAATATTATGTCTCTATTCTGGTGGCAGATAACTCGGAAGGAACGAGGGTCTTCTTCTTAGCAGGTAACCCCTCCTCGTCCTGCTAAATTTCTCTATTGGAAAATTTTTTCTATAAGTTGTTTTATTGACAGTTCCACTATCATGGCTGCGTTTCTACAGGTAATGTGCATTCCCTACGCATTTCAACCTTGACAGCTATGATAGACTTCATTTCAGTTGATATTAATTTCGACTCCTTTGACGTTCTAGGTTGGTATATCTCTGCGTGGAGAGAACCATCCTTCCGTCGCATTGTTCCATCTCGTTTAGGTGGAATTGTTAAATTTTTTCAATGGTTAGCAGTCTATTGAGATTTTATCGACTCAGTCGGAGACTGTAACTATTAACAATTTCCATTTGTATGATAATATTCTTTGCACCTATAAATTTTTGTTTTGAAGTGCGCATGGGCTCCTTTAAATGACTTTTGCACAAGAGGCTCGACCTCGGACATGTATATGCCGAACATGGACATTCTTCTTCACTGAGATTTTTCATGATTTTGTATCAGCTTCACGAATCTCCAATTTATTAGTTTATAGACGTTTCCTGTGTCTTACACTAAATTAATTGTTTCGTGTCGATTTAAGCTAATTGTAACAATTATGTGTAAATTCCCTTGTTGCTTTCTTACCATAATTATGACTCTCATATGTATATTTCTCTTTACTGGCATCTTTTCAGAATTTATAGTAAATCAGTAAATTTAAGTTAGCATTGTCTATTCTTGGCATATGTTGTATGGTTCCTACAAGAACTCTCTGTCCTCTTAAGAGATTGTAGGTTCCCTGGTGACAGCTTCCTAGGGAAGGGAAATAATGCCTTCAAATTGTTGATTATTTTATATTCATCATAGGGCAGTCTCAATGTATACATGGCTAACTAACTTCCTTTTTGGTGATTGGTAAAACTCCAGATCTGTAAATTTCGATGTTGTATGAAATTTCAGTCATCATCTCCCTAGACTTTTTAGTTTTTGCTGGAGATAATTTATGTAAATATAATTCATTCTCATGTATAATATACCAGGCTAGTTAGTACTGCAACCACCTGTATATTACATGCCTTTGATTTTAATATAAATACTTGTAACATGTAGTAAGTATACCTCTTTATGACATTTTAGAATGAATTACATTCTGTGGCTGAATTTATAAGTATACTGGTAACATATTCAGATTTTTTACCATTTATTGACTCTAGTATGTTCTAACAATTTCCTGGTACTGTTATAAATTTTTTACTCTGTATTTTCTTCTTTGTTCATTTCACATCTTAATCCAATTAAATATACTTGACATCCAGTTCCTTTTTCAATGGTTAGGATTTAATTTAGGAAACAGAAGCAGATTAAACTTAAACTTGAAATCATCCTTGGGAAATATGTATACTCAGATTTAAACCAGTTATGGTTTAGAGATTCTGATGAATTCTTTCCCATCTATGTGATTCCTACAACTGTACAGAAATTGAAGGCTAATTCTGCTGAGATTTCTGTTAAATGTGTGGAATATTATCACACACAGCATGCACATATAATACTTTCACATTCCATGCAACATAAGATTTACACCTACACCTTATAAACAAAAAAATATAACTGAACTATGCATACCACTTAATTAGATGACCAATCCACCCAACCTTAAAATTCGTTTATCTCCAGAATTCACCCCCGAGCTGAGATGCCTCCTAGCACAGATCAACCTCTAATCTGTTTAGGAGCAGCTTATTTAAGCTGTTGTTCCCCCAAAGCCTGTTTCTAATTCTGCGTCCAGAATATCATGATGCTTTTCTTCCCGTTTGCCTAGGCTTCCCATTTTAGGGATTCTTTAAAGCTGTTTTATGCTTTTCCTAGCTTTTCCATCTTTTTTTACCTCTTCCCAACTATTTTCCTCATCATTGGGGAATTTATATTCTTCCTCAAAAATCTAAATTAGAAATAATTTATTTCAAGGATTTTTTAAAGATCGTGGGGAAAGTATTTGCCTTATCCATCCTCATCGATTTAGCAAGTGATCTCATAAATCTCATTTTGGTCAATCTGCACAAAATCATTTTATTCATTTCCTCAAATTAAATATTTAATAACATTCACAAAATATTTGTCCTTTGGGGTCCACTCCCCTTAGGATTAGAGTTCAAATGTCTAGCTTTGAAATTCAAACACATAAACTGGGGGTGTTACACCTACATTATAGGAGGATGTCATCTCAACCCCCATTATTCATGAAAAAGGGGCTAGCCACAAATTTTTGATTTAAAAGACTCTAGAAGTGCCTATTTTGTAACTCTAGTTAAGAGGTGATGTAGTCAAAATTAACCACTAGTAGGGTATTAGGTTTTGTTATAACCGGGCCACAAGGAGGAAGAGGCATTCCATTCTCTCATGAGAATTTTATTCCATAACTAATCAAAGATAGCGAGGAGAGATACGAGGTAGAGTACACAGAGAGGATCTTTGCACTATAGCAACCCCCAGGCCACATGCATTACTTCTTTGTACTTGCGGCCATATTTCTATAGAGAGAAAGAGAGTGAAGTTACCTCACCTTCTATTTGGCTTTTCTCACGAAAGGGTTTCCCAAAGAGAATATCTTTTCTATTATGTGTGTGTGATATTATTTTGTTTTTCTCTACTTCTATGCATAATTTATATTCGCATGCATCCACTGATTATAGTTAAATATAAAAATATTAAAGTTTAATAAAGCTATAATAGTGTATTATCTCATATTTTTTCAATATAATATTGTCATATATGTTGTGATGAACTGTCCAGTGGAATATCCACGACAATTTACAGATCAATTCAAAAAAAATGAGTGCTTTGCATGAATACAAGAAGTATTCTCAACCTTATTTTTCTCTCAAATTATGTGGATATATGCTATATTAATGAACACGTACTTGACGAGTATAATAGTTATTTTCTAGTTATTGCTAGATTCATTAAGAGAATTAGAGTCCCTTGAGAGTTGATATATGTATGTGTTCCATTACAAGGTAGCATGCTCGGTAAATGAAGGTAAGCTAATTGGTATTTTGTTATATTTTTTTAAACACTTTTAGTTATATGTTTATGGTCATATGATTTAGGGGATTGAATGGAAAAAGATACTGCCATGAAATATTGAAGAAGTATTGGGTTGATATTTCCCTTGGAAGCATTCCGAACGATGGAGTTGAGTCATGCTTTTTTTTTAAACTTCTTTCAATGATTTGTGATTTTTTTGCGCTTGATTTGCAGTTTGGTTTATGTCTAGTGCATTTCCATGCCACTTTGTTTGTGGTTTCCTATTTTTATTTGTTTTCCATGGTTTTATTCTTGTTCATTTTTTTATTATTTCCTCTTATGTCATAAGGGTATTGGGAATTGTTTGGGGAAATAGAAAAGTGAATGGAGCTTGTGGGGAGTTTCCTGAAACCCAATCGGTAATGTGAGACCTGAATGAAGGTCGATGCATGGATAAGGGAAACTAGAGGAAATAGCATGGAAACCAATTGAATTGGTTGGGTCATTTGGGGTAAATGGACAGTGTCATGACATTCATGAGGAAATTAACAGGAAAGTTAAAGTAAATGGATTTGAGGTGTTAGATGGCTTTGCTATGTTGGGAATTGTTGTTCTCAATGTTGTGCACGTTGTGCACACACAAAGGGAGTTCTCTTAAACTTGACCTTATGATATATAGTAATTGTGTTTTGATTATAATATTGTTTATTTCTATATATGAATATATGCATTTACATATTTCGTTGTCTAACACGGTCATTAGTGATCATTCTTGTGGAGGAATGATTTCTTATGTATGTGAATGGCATGAAGAGGTTCCCAGTTTATGAGGAATTAATTGAGTAGAGTAGCCCTGCAAGATCTATGAGGTCAATATCATGTGGTTACAAATTGATATTATGTGTTTGTAATATGCCTATGTTTATGCCATGGAAGGTAAATCTAAGGCAACAAAATTAAAGTAGTGTGATTTTCTTTATGTTGGTCCAAGCATCGATAGTATAAAGATACTAGAAGCAAGGTTTCTTGATAGATACAATGACTAGTCTCCATATGTGCAGTAATGGTGTCGTATGCATGTTGCATATGTAGTGTTGTGTAGGTATGGTGTTTTTTGCATGTTACATATGCGGTTTTGTGTACATATAGTGTTGTGCGCATGTTGCATATGTGGCGTTGTGTACATATGGTGTTGTGTGCATGTTGCATATGCGGTGTTGTGTAGTTGTGGTATGGTGTACATGTTTTACATACGTTGTTGAGTATACATGCTACTGTGTACATGTTGTACATGTGGTGCTATGTACATGATGTACATAAGGTGTATTTTGTGTGTGGTGTTGTGTCCATGTTGTACATGTGGTGTCATGTCCACGTGGTTTTGGGTACACATTGTGCACGTGTTGTTGTGTACAGGTTGTGCAGGTGGTGTTGTGTACATATTTTTCAAGTTGTGTTGTGTACATGTTGTACACATGTTTTTTACATGTTGTACATGTGGTATTGGGTACATGTAATACATGTTTTTTTGTGTTTATTTGGTACTATGTATCATGACATGTATTCATTATGTTTTACTCTATTTACATATATCTATTGTATTGTATTATACACCAGGTGTAGGTGTATGTGCTCTATTGTACACTGTGTGTAGTTGTATGCGTGCTATGGTACACCAGGTGTAGGTGAATGTGTTGTGTGGCATACTGAGTGTGGTTGTATGTGTCTGATATAATTTTTATGTATGTGTATGTGGTTGAAGACAAGGAGTTGGTTGCTTTATGGGTGCAGACAATGATTCGATGTGTGTATCGAAAGGACAATAATAATGGTAGAATAAAAATAATGATTAAAGGATAAGTACCAATATTTTATTTCAGTTTTATTATGCATGTGATCTATAACTATGATTTATGATGGTTACATGTGATTTATGATTCTCATTATGATGGTTGCATTTTTGCCTAAATGGATGTGATATGCCTATAAATGATGAATTTATTAAAGTGTTTGTCTGACGTGTTGTAACAAGAAGTAAAAAAAATTGCAGGTGTACCATATTAACGAGCTACCAATGAGTTATGATTTGAATTTATTTCAATTCCTTTTTATTCTAATGGAAATTATGTGCTTGGTATAGGAAAACATGGAAGTGCCTAGTTTGGGTGGTCGAAATAGGCTTCTAGAATGTTACGAGCAATAGTGAAAGGAAATTGAACAGGAAACATATGTTGGTAAAGCGCTTCACGAGAAGGGTCATTATGTGACACTAATATCCAATAGTGCCCATTGACTTCCATGATATTTCTATGACTAGTATGTTGTTTTTGAGGAAAGGACACACCTTTCTTTTTAGACCTTCTGATGTGAGGAAACCTTTCCAAGGGATGGATAATCCAAGGGAAATTGTAACAATGAAGGGGATGCCAGCAGGACTTGAAACGTGTTACTGCATGGAAGGGGGTGACCAAATTTCCTGAGGGACTGTGTATCAAAGAATGGAAGGCCAAGGAATGATTATTTTTCATCACTGTCATTTCTAGATGGAATTAAAAGCACATTGGTAGTGTGCCCTGGAGCAATGAGGCAGTAACTGTTCACTACAAGAACATGAAGTGCAAGGATCATAGCGCTACACATTGGATGAAGGTTTGGATTTGGAAGTGGATTCTGGATTTCCTGGAACTAGATGAATCCTGCTATTACTTACAGAGTGGAGGTGTGAGCCTCTAGATTCCCTTGTTGTGGATGAAGGCCTTATATTATTTCATTTTTTGGTTGGAGAAAATGTTAATATGTATATATATGTGTATTTTATTGTGAATATTATATTGAGAAGGATTTATAAAGATCCATGGAAAGCATGTTTATTTTCTAGTTGAAGAAAATTTCCATGAGTATATATGTGATATTTATTGTAAATATTCTATGAGTTGTGTTATAAATCTCCAGTAAAGGGTATGATTCTCATGTTTTTATCAGTATATCATTGTAAATATTTCAATGTGATATGCTTTAAATCTCCATGGTAAATATATTGTGTTTCCAACCATTTTATGGTTATAGGTGTCATGGAACATTCAGGACAGTGTTGCCCCAAAGGGAAGGGCTTTGTAATAGCCCTTGGTTTATTTTTCATTTAAAAAATATAAGACTAAGGTTATGGGACATGAATTCAAAGTTGAATGGTGGGGAGAAAATATGAGTGGTTTTCACTTAAGTTTATTAATGGCTAAGGAAATTGACAAATGAATTGGAAAAATCAAAGCAATTTTAATTGACTTTTTTTTTTTGAGTAAAGAAAAATAGGATAAAATGGAGATGAAGGGTCACACATTTGCAGGAGGAGGAACTTGAAGTAAAAATGAAGGAAAATGAAGAAAATACATGCCTCAATGATAAAAAGGCTTATTACGATCAAGTCAAGGGTATTTTTAAGTTTAGACTCTTGTTAGTTTACCTCTAGAGCTCTCTTCTATTCTCTCACTCTCTCACACTCTTGCACATTTAGAGAATTCTTGGAGAACATTGGAAAACATTGGATTTGGAAAGAGAGAAGGAAAATGAAAGCATGAAAGTGCAAGGGAACAAGTGGATCAATAACTACAACTAGATATCTTTGCAAGTATCGAGTTGTAGATATGATTTACTTGTTATTTTTATGTTATGTAATTAATTAATTAGTAAAATTTAACGAAAGCACATGATAAGAGGATCATTTCATTTCTTAAAAACATACCCATGTCGATATATATACTAGGGACATTCATTATAAAATAATCATCCATCAATTATTAATAAAATATATATGTGTTAATTTTATTTAGGGAGACGATATTATCCATTTGGTATCACAGGATTTTCAGTCCTTAGGCCAAAATCGTTACATTCGGACCAACATCTGGTGCAAATATGCCTTCATCCTCTATCCTCCCCAACCATCGAATCCCCTGTCTATTTTCATATTTGTCATTCTCATTGAATGTTATATTCAAAACCACCCACGAGCGAATGATTGTCTCTTTCCATCCGTGTTCCACATTGTCTCTTTCTATCTCACCCTGTTCCACAACCTGACTTACTCTATTTGTCTGCTATTAGCTATTTCCCCCATCCAGCTGACGTACTTACCAAACGATGTTGTGACCAAATTTCAAGACATAGATTCATTTTTTCCTTCCACCTCTCTCAATGATTCAGTCGTTTCCTTCATCCTCGCTTGATGCATCAACCCAAAGTCACCAATTGACGTCAATTTATTTTTTTCCCATTCCTAGCTCGACGAGTCCACCCGAAGTCACTAGTCTACATCCATCGAATCCATGTCCATTTCATATATAGTTATATCAATTCTTTAATTAATTAACATTAATTAATTATAGTTATAATATTAATTCATTATGGGATTTATATTATATAGATAATTACATTTAATTATGTTAGGTCCCCATATTACTAGTGTAGTCCTTTATTTTTATCAGTGTAGCCCCCTTATTGTTATTGATGTGCCCCCATAACGCCCATATTGTTATTATTGTTCCCTTACATTATTATTGTTGTGTCGGCTAGGATTATATTATAATCACATGGACCGCTATATATAGAAGGAGGTTTTGTCATTTCTATCATCCAAGAATTGTTCATTTATGTAATGTATTGGAGGTTTCCCCCTCGAAGTGGCTGATTTCTAAGGCGTTGATCTCTCTTCTCATCTATTTTTGGAGCTATTTTCATAACATTTAGTATCGGAGATTTGGATTCTATGATTTCACTGCTCCAAATAGGTCATCATGGAAGTTTCCCTATAACATTTTTTCTACGAAGGATCAGAAGCTGAAATATTTAGAGCATGAAGCTGAAACCCTCAAGAGTGTCATGGAAACGTTTCAGATCTTGGTTCACAATATTTTCAGAGATATGATTTGTGGAAGTTATGGATTTTTCTATGCTCCTGAATTTAGCCTAAACAGGTCATCGTGGAATTTTCACAAAACATTTTTTTCTACGAGGGTTCAGAAGCTGATATTGTTACAGAGCCAAGCTGAAATCCTAATGAACGTCATGGAAATATTTCATAGCTTTATTCGAAATATTTTCAGAGATATGATCTGTGGATGTTAGTGTTGTTTCAGGCTTTTTAATTTCATCTGAAAGAGGTGACCCTGGGAAAATCGACATAACTCTCTCTCTGAGTATCGGATTGGAATTATGTAAAAAGTGGCCACAATTACACAAACTTCAGTTTCCTTTGTATCAATTTTAGAGCTGCATGAGGAAACCATGACATGTATCTCACCGTACAAGTTCGCTCTACTGAACCAGTCCATAATTAGGTCATTGTGGGAGATTGGGCATAACGTTTCCTTGACTAATCCAAATCAGGTGCGACTTGTGGCTATTGAAATAAGCTTCAGAGGGCTACTATAGGGCCTAATTTCAAATATTGAAGATCAAACTCACAGAGATAATTTAGTTTCAATATCGAGCTCCTCAAAATCAATAAAAAGGTGTGTATTTTTTTTTTCAAATTGCATAAGTCTTGTCTGAAAAATTAGTTTGAATTGATTCCAGAGGCATATTGTAGAATAGATATGAGTATTTGGTTATAAAATTCCTCTTGAAAATAATTCAAAAACCATTAAGCGTTTAGAAGGCTCTACTATGACTCATGAAGACAAAGAATTGCAACATGACATATCAAAATTACAAGAGAAATTGCACTAAATTTTGCTCTCTCAAAGAGAAACAAAAAATGAAATGGAAGCTTTGAAGAAACGTGTGGAAGCTAATATGGATGGCATGGAAGCTAAGGTGGATGACATGAAAGAAAATATGGAATGCATGAAGAATGATCTAAATTCACACATGGAAGGTTTGAAAAAGTTGATACAAGAAATGTTTCCTGATGCCAAAAATATAGTAGAGGAAACTCATGATGAGAACTAAATAAATGTTAATCATGATTTAATAAACTCTAATGTTGGATGGAAGAACCACCATAATCAAAATATGGATATGAGGAAGTTTGATGGCAAGGATCCCATCACATGGATACTACAGATGGAGCAATATTTTGATCTCAATAATGTACAAAACACACAAACGGTACGCATTGCAACTTTACATTTAGAAAAAAATACATTTGTATGGTATCGATGGATTTTCTCCTGTAAAAAAATTGTCACTTGGTCAATTTTACAGAGGAAATGATAACACATTATGAGGATACAAGGAGGAACACCTTCTTTAGCCAATTGATAAATCTCAAACAAAAGGGTTCAGTGGTGGAGCACATCGAGGACTTCAAAAAATTGAATATAAGGGTAAATGGTATTCCAGAGGAACACATGATTGATTTCTTCATAGGGATTTTAAAGATTAATATCCAACATGAAGTTCACATTTGGGAACATTATTCTTTGGAGAAGGGATTTAGGTTGGAAAGAAAAATTGAATGTAAAATTATGGCAACAAGGAAGCCTACCACTCACATCTATAAAGATGGAATTATTGCTACTCCTAGACTTCCACAACCTACAAGGTTGACAACAAAACAATTGAAAGAAAAAAAAGAAAAACAACTTTGCTACAGTTGTGATAACAAATACACTAAAGGTCATAAGTGTGCTGAGAAGAAATTATTTTACATAGATTGTGAAGATGAGGAAGGAAATGAAGATGAGGAAGAAAATGAACAAGAAACTTCAAAATAAGAGGATATACCCCAGGAACCAACCCTAGAAGAAGAAGAAATGAGTCCGACCATATCGTGTAATGCATTGGCAAGAATTACCACTCCTCAAACTCTCAAGATAGCAGGACGTATCAAGAAGAAAAAGGTAATAGTGTTGATTGATTCGGGTAGCACCCACAATTTTATTCATTGTAAGGTAGCCAAGGAATTGAATTGCTTCCTATACCCAGCACCATAATGTCAAGTCATGGTTGAAAATGGAGGAAATATAAATTTCTCTAGAAAATTCCATAATATCAAGCTAACCATGGGGGAATATGTATTGAATATTCCAATGATTTCCATTCCAATGGGAGGTACTGATTTTGTACTAGGAGTACAATGGTTACAATATTTGGGGACGACATCCTTTCATTTTCAAGAAATTTTCTTGAATTTTTTTTCAGAAGGAAAGGAAATCGAATTGCGGGATATCGCAAGGATGCCGAGAAAGATAATTAGCTCTAATGTCATGACAAAGCTTCTGAAGAAAGAAAAACAAGGTGTAATTTCATAATTATTCTCACTAGAAGTTCGAACATCAAAATCATATATTTCGCCATATCTCCAAAACGTCTTGGATAATCATTCCAAGGTGTTTGATACTCCCAAAGGACTCCCACCTATTCATGATCATGATCATGTTATTAATTTCATTCCAGGAAGTTTTCCTCCAAAAATTAAGCCTTACAGATGTCCTTATGTCCAAAAGAGCGAAATTGAATGTATGATTGCAGAAATGTTAGAAGTTCGTATAATTCAACCTAGTCAAAATTCTCTCTCTGCTCCAATAGTATTGGTGAACAAGAAGGATGGATCATGGTGCATGTTTCCAGATTATAGGGAGCTCAATGATCTCACTATTAAAGATAAATTTCCCATTCCTATGATTGATGAATTATTGGATGAATTACATGGCACTATTTATTTTACCAAGTTGGATCTTCGTTCAGGATATTATCAAATTAGAATGAAGACTGAAGATATTCCAAAAACAACATTTCGAACTCATGAGGGTCATTATGAACTTTTGGTCATGCCTTTTGGCCTTACCAATGCACCTTATACATTTTAAGGGATGATGAATTCCATTTTCAAACCCTTCCTTTGAAAATTTGTGCTATTATATTTTGATGACATGCTAATCTACAACAGGTCCTAGAAGGATCATGTTGAACATGTTGACAGGGTGCTCAAACAATTGGAGGAGAAACAATTATATACAAAAACATCCAAATTATTCTTTGGAGTACAAGAGGTGGAATATCTACGTAATATTGTATCTCACAAGGGTGTTAAGGTACACCGTAACAAAATTAAATCCATCAAGAAATGGAAAGTGCCCAAAACCATAAAGTAGTTGTGAGGATTCCTCAGGTTAACAGGGTATTATCACAATTTTTTTAAGAATTATGGGAGAATAGCAGCACCTCTAACAACATTATTGAAGAAATATTCATTTTTATGGACTCTTGAAGAAACTAAGGCCTTTGAACATCTTAAAGAGGAAATGTGCCAAGCACCGGTCTTAGCTACGCCAAACTTCACGAAAAAGTTTATTGTGGAATGTGATGCCTTGTGAAATGGAATTGGTGTTGTGTTAATGTAAGAAGGAAGACCAATTTCTTTTTAAGGTTGTCTAATCAAAGGAAAGTATTTACATAAAGCTATTTATGAGAAGGAAATATTGGCAATACTACATGCACTAAAGAAATGGTGACCTTACCTAATGGGATGGAACTTCAAGGTAAAAACTGATCATGATAGTCTTAAACACTTTATGTAACAAAGACTATCTTTAGAAGAGAAAAAAAAATGGGTCACAAAGATGTTGGGTTATGACTTTGAAATCATCTACAAAAAAGGGAAGGTAAATGTTGTTGCAGATGCACTCTCAAGAAAGGATGAAGAGGTGGAAGCATTGCTTTGTGAAATTTCTATTATCCAACTAGATTGGATAAATGAAGCAAGAGATGATTGGAAGAAGGATGAAGAAGTATGGACACTCAGTCAAAAGTTGAAGAAATATCCTAGTACATGTGATACATTTTGTTGGACAAATGATTATTTATGGTACAAATATCACTTATATCTTGGTAAGAATTCCCAAATAAAACAAAATATTCTTTTTGAAATTGCACACTTCTCCTTTAGGAGGACACTCATGATTCTAAAAAATTACCACACGAAGAAGAAAGAATTTCTTTGGGATGGCCTTAAATATGATATTCAAAATTTTATGGCAAAATGTTTGGTTTGGAAGTAAAATAAATTTTAGACAATTAAGACCCCAAGTCTTCTACAGCCTTTATCAATTCCAAGTCAATGTTGGGAGGATATTTCAATGGATTTTATCACATTTTTACCTAATTTTGAAGGAAAGAGTGTCGTCATGGTGGTAGTTTATAGAATTACCAAGTATGCACACTTTTGTACATTATCTCATCCATTTAAAGTAAGTATAGTTTCTATTGCATTTACAGAAACAATTGAAAAGCTACATGGAAGCCCAAAGATTATGGTAAGCAACAGAGATCCCATTTTTACTGGAAATTTTTGGAAGAAATTATTTTCTTGTTTGGGTACTAAAATATCTCATAGCTCATCTTATCATCCTCAATCTGATGGTCAAACTGAGATATTGAACAAATTTTTGGAAGGATATCATCATTGTTTTGTATTTGATAAACAAACACAATGGGTCAAGTGGTTACCTCTGGTAGAATGGTGGTATAACACTTCCTTCCATACTGCAGCAAAAATGACCCCATTTATGGCACTTTATGGATATCATCTACCGTCCATCAGATCATATTTAAGAGAAAATTATAAGGTCAAGCAGTGGAAGATCACATCGAGCATCGACACCAAGGTCTCTAACCTTTAAAGGATAACCTCAATTTGGCACAAAATCGAATGAAACAACAGGCAGATCAACATCACATCGAGAGAAGTTTTGATGTAGGAGACTGGGTATTTTACAGCTATAGCCATACAAATAAATGTCCCTCAAGCAAGCTAAGAAGGATAATAAATTATCGCCAAAATAGTATAGTCACAACAAGGTGTTGGAAAAGATTGGTACCATGGAATACAAATTGGAGCTCCCTTCTTCTTCGTGAGTGCATCAAGTTTTCCATGTTTCATGCTTAAAGAAGGTTATAGGTGACAAATTTCCAGTTCAAACAATATTTCCAGAACTTGATCAGGAAGGAAAAATCATATTGGAACGTAAAACAATCACGGAAACAATAACTCCATAGCTACGAAATCAATCAATTTCAGATTATCTCACCAAGTGGAAGAACTTACCCACTGGAGGTTCTGCGTGGGAGGATGAGAGTTTTATACATACGCATCTAGAGATACTCAAGCATTGAGGACAACACTTTTTTGAAGGACAAGGGCATGTTAGGTCCCCATATTACTAGTGTAAACCCTTATTTTTACTAGTGTAGCCCCTTTATTGTTATTATTATGCCCCTGTAACCCCCATATTGTTATTACTCTCCCTTTAAATTATTATTGTGAGGTCGGATACAATTATATTGTGATCCCATGAACCCTTGTATATATAAGGAGGTTTTTTCATTTCTATCATCCAAGAATTGTTCATTTATGTAATGTGTTGGAGGTTTCCCACTTGAAGTGGCTGATTTATAAGGCGTTGATCTCTCTTCTCTTCTATTTTTGGAGCTGGTTTCATAAAAAATTAATATATAGGTTAATTAATATTTAATTATAAATTAAGTGACTATAAAAAATGGGCTTTTCTAAATAAAAAAAATTAAGTTCAAGTTAATAATATCTAGTTAAGATAGATAAATATACACCACCACATACCCGAGAAATGACTTATCCATTGTTGATGGTTGATTTTAATAAAATATTAATAGATATTGGAACTAAGGTGACCGAACATGGTGAAACAATGAGGAGCTCCAAGGTACAACAAATAGAATAGAGAGTAAGCTCGACTAGAAATATAATGAATTTAAAAAGGATTATGCAATCCTTTTAGATAACGTGGATCGAAATCATGATCAAGAAATGGTGATGTTAACATGTATTTGTTACAATTTAAAGATTACACCTGATCAAATATGCGGGAATAATAAAGTTACTCAACATATCAATTCTACGGATACATCAAAATCATCAGTCACATGAGAAACTTGAGTCTCCAAAATAATTTTCCATGCCTCATCAAAAAAATCATAACATGAATTTTCAAAATATGCATCTCTAGAATCAATACTCAAATATGCATCTCACAAATCAATACCCCTTCTTCACTCCACTAGTTTCTACATATCAATGAAGATTAAAGCTTGAGCTCTCCAAATTTGATGGTACCAGTATTGCATGTTTCAATAAAGGAGAATAATGTTTTGACATTTATGGTACTGAAAATGATGATGAAGATATCAAGCACACATACAAATGGAAGGAGAAGCATATAGTTGGTGTATGTGGTGGAAAAATAAGACACTTTCTATCAGTTGGAGGAAATTCGAAAATGCATTATTTAAGAGGTTAGAAGGTGTCAAGGAAGAAGCGTTATTTTCAACACTTGCCTAGCTGCAACACAAAGGAGATGTGGGTGAATACATTTGAGAATAGGAAACTTAAGCTACATGAGCACCTAGACTATCATAAACATGTCTCATTCAATCATAATCATGGGACATAAAACCCATCTCCGAGATGAGATTGATCTTCATGACATCACTTGTATAGAAGAAAGAAGACAAAAAGAAAAAGCTGTTGAAAAGAAACATAAAAATATGCAGTGGAAAAAACTTGAAAGAGTATATTCGAGGTGAAGATTTATCCAAATTGCAAACACATATAATAAGAAATATGTTCCACCACATCTTTGTGAAGGAGAAAATAAATAAATCTGAAAGGTAAAGAATGAATGAAGGAAAACGTTGTGGCTAAAAATGGGATCCTCAACATTGATGAGCTAAGGGAAAAGAAACCAATAACGTGTATAAGTGTGAAGCAACTAATTATTGAGACAATGAAGAGTCAGACGTAGAAGAGATCGAAGATTCTCCACAATTTTCTCCAAAACCAGATAACCAGAAAATTCGACAAGTGTAATTATCGGACATGAAATCTATATCATAATCTCATCCATTAAAGTATAAAGGTCGTATCAGAGAAATCAATGTAATGGTTCTAATCGATACCGGTAGCACCCATAACTTTTTCGACTCAACTATGGAAAAAACACTCAACATTTTTTCATTTCCTATGTCTAACGCAAAGGTTATGGTAGTTGACGATAAGAAAATTGAAAAATTAGGGAAATTCCATAAAGTAAAGATATATATTTAAGACTATAAAATAGAATATACATTCTACAATGTACCCTATTGAGGAGTCTATGTGGTTCTAGATATCCAATGGCTACAAAACCTAGGCACTTACTCTGCCAATCATCAAAAGAAATTTGTAAAATTTAAATGGGAAGGGTAGAAATACAATTTATATGGGCTCCAGCCACCTGATAATCAAATTGTATCATCATTCGAGATGATCAAAATGATTCTGAAGGCAATACTAACTTATTTAATGCGGTGTCATTAATTATAAACGTGTAACACCCCTAGTTTATGTTTTTCCTTCAAAGCTAGACATTTGAACTTTAATCCTGAGGGGAGCGGACCCCAATGGACAAGTAGTTTGTGGATGTGATTAAATATTTAATTATGAAAAATAAATAAAATAATTCTGTGCAGATTGACCAAAATGAGAATTATGAGATCACTCGCTAAATCCATGACGATGGAAAGAGGCAAATATTCCCCCAAAAATCTTTCAAAATATCCTTGAAAGAATTTATTTCCAAAATAGATTTTGAGGAAAATCTAGTTTCCCCAATGAGGTGGAGAGTAGTTGGGAAGAGGTAAAAACCTGGGAAAATCAGAAAGGACCTTTAAAAATCCCTAAATAAGGGAAGCCTAGGCAAATAGGAAGAAAAGCATCCTCTAATTCTCGACGCAAAATTAGAAACATGATTTGGGGAGTAAAAGCTTAAATAAGCTATTCCTGAACAAATTAGAGGTTGGTCTAGAATGGAAGTGATCTCAGCTCGGGGGTGAGTCCGGGAGATACAGGGACTCTACAGTTGGGAGGACTGGTCAAGTACCAAAGTGGTATGCACACACTATTATGAATGATTACAATTAATTGTTGTTAAGTGTAAAGGTTAAGGAATGTAGTTGTATAATTATTGCAATGTTTTTTTTGTGCTGGTGTTCTATACATTTATAGAATGGTAGAGTAATTAAACTCTGTCAGTCCTGCATGGTTGTAGGAACCAGAAATATGAGGAAAAATCAGCGAGAAACTCTAAACCAGTTCCTGGTTTAAATCTAGAGATTATGTTACCTCATAATTTATAACTATGTAACTTTAATTTGTTTCTGTGAAAAATAGAATTAATTCAATAAACATTATGGAAACCCATAAACCTGTGGGTAGGAGTAATTAAGTACATGTAGGGCAGACCTATAGATTTCTGAAGTAACTAAGTGAGGTACAGAGACATAGATTTCCAAAATAGCATTGCATGTCTATTTATAAATTTCCCTTCTATAATAAGGACAGAATGGAAGAAAATATACTTTAGTACCATGGAAATCTTCAGATAGCAATGAAATAGAACTAAAAATAAGTGCCAAACTTGTACATAGTTATGAACTGAGAGGATGTATAAAACTGTATGACTAACATCCTTTACCAAGGAATGATCAAAACTGAATACTTATTGGAAAAATAAGAAGTGCATGGAAATTTATATAAAGGCCTGCTAACTATATAAGCTATGGAAGGTAGAAATTAACAATTTATCAGATCTATAAAATATGAGAGTTAATAATGCTAGTTAAACTAGAACTGTGACCCTATAGAAAGAATTATACGTATGTAGCTGCAGATAATATTTCGCTTGAAATAAGAAACTCTTATAATGGAGTTTCAAACCCATTCGTATAAAGAGAATCCCTTGTGGGAGTCACATAATACACCCAAAATTTTAGAGCCTGTGGAACTTGTAGTTATTCATTCACTGAACTACCATAAACTGGAAGACTCCTGAAAAAAAGGGGGCTTATATTCATTCATGCTATGGTCATGAATAGAACCCGAAAGGAAAAATAAAACAAATGAACTTATTGTTCCTTCACTCAGATTTAAGCAGATATTTACTGAACAAAAACAAATAGAATGAGAAATAACAGGGAATAGAAATATGTACACCATTTGCTATTGATAATAGAGACGAATGGTCAATAAACGTATGTGTGAAATTGTGAAGACAAATTATGGAATTATACTATCATGTTTCCTAATAAAAATTTAGAACTTAATTACTTCGGGAATTTCAGTGCCCGGATAAAAATTTTTAACAGTCTCGGTCTCTGAGGAGAAATATTCCCTATCATAAAAACGGTGCGACAATAACAATTTAAATTGTCTGAACAATTTGGTGTAATAACATGAGAGAGATTGGTCACACTTTGACGCAGGACGTGTCGAAACTGACCTCAAATTCCAGGATGTGCCGATATCAGTTTGAGTGAATTCCAAAGTCCACCAAATATCAATTGAGAGAAAACCTCAAGAGATTCGACCATACCTGCAACAAAAACGAGGGCAACATGAGATTTAATTATAGCAAGACATATGAGAAAACCCCAAAATTTATGTACACAAACTACGCACAAAAACAAATGTTACCTTTGAGATTGGAAGGTTGAGTCTCCAGTTTCGACCTGTAGAACGAATATATAAGTAAATTAAAAGCGTTCACCAAAATGAAAATACAACCCACGAATAAATTTGTACCAATGGATCGATGGCTTACCTGAGGTAGTGATTGCTCGCTTTGAGCCAGGACAAGTTGACAAATGAACGAACCACCTCAGCAAAGTCACGAAATACAAAGAGGAGTATGTTCCTATCTAGAAACGATGGGGTATTAGTATTACACACAGATAATAGGAAACGAAAATCAACAAAATGGAACGGAAAAACCTCCACGAGACTAATGCAATGAATTCTCTATAGTAAACGAGACTATGGGAAGAAATAATTGCATTTAAACTCAGCTTGGGCAATGTCAATAGAGCGTATTGCTATTTCAAAAAAAAACAAAACATATGACAAGAATTTAAGTCTCGTAGTTGAAATGGTAAAGTGTTCAGACTTCCATACCTGAATATTAAACGATTGGGTGATAGATAAGCTCGCAGCTGGGGAGATACGACGCTTCATTATTTCAACGAGTAGAGTCTCGACGTCGAGAGGTGATCAAAACAAATGAGAGAAATAACAGCCTCGATAATGAAATGAAATTTTATACAAATGCCTCCAAACAAAAATGCATGAAACCCTAATTGGACAGGAGAAATCTCCACCGTCCAAGTGGCTTAAATATATGGCGCGTACACGGATCGGTTGGCGGGATGGGAATTTAATATATAACCGTCCAACATTAAATTGAAAATCTATGAAATTGATTTCACAGTACCTCCTATCATGTCGTATGGTCTGTGAAACTTCAAGAGCAGCCTGGCGTGGCAACGCATAATGCCAACGTAGCCACCTACAATCTGAGCGTGAACAAAATGAAAGCCAACAAATTCAAAAATCAACAGAGAACCATCGAGTGTAGTGATGTGGAGACTTGACACGGTGTTTAATTTCCAAATTCCATTAAATTGACTTTGCCAATGACGCAGCTTAAGTACATTGCAGTTAATGTGCCTAGCTTACAGTAAAATCATCATAAATAACAGGTACGAGAGATAGCATCGATGATTTGGAATCATGCATTGTATATTCAAAACTCGGGCCACGTAAGTATCATAAATTCATATAAACGACAATAATAATTGAATTAGGAATAAACCCTTAGTATATGGAAGAAGTCGACATTCGACCATAGCATTGAAATTCTTGGAGTTATATAAAAATGTAAACTATACAAATACCATATCTAAACCATATGAAAATACCACCAAACTTCAACACGTAGGTATGATGAGTCTATACATGATGTACAATAACCGTAATGAATAAATTGATAAGTGTAGGGACAATATAGATATGGTAGTGTATATGTGGGTAATTCACATCATGCAGAGATAAACATGCATAGGAGTAATGCAACGATATAGTGGAGAGGGTGATATATATAGGTAAGTTACCTGAGCCACAAAACATTGGTGGAAAAAAAACAATAACACCATACCCACAAGAGTAATAGGAAGAATAGGAAACTCTGTTCCACCACATATTATAATTGACGAAATTTGCAAATATCATAATGGGCGAAATGCGAAAGTAGAATTGAACAGATGTTGCCAAAAGAAGCACAGAACGAAAATATGAAAAAAAAAAAAAATTGATGGGGTGGAAGGAAGAGACATTAAAAATGGTATCAGAGCTCATGTTATAAAAAACTGGGCTGTTGTTGTGTGTGCTCACTGTATAAATGATTTACTGTTGAAAAAAAAAAAAAATGTACTGATCTATGTTATGTAGTGTACAATGGTGCTGGAATGGCAGAAGGTGAGGAAATTTATGTCAATCTGCGTGATGATGATAATACACTAGATCCCAACGCTCTGATGATGGCTATGTTGCACAGTTTGCAATGAGAAATGGCTGAGCTAAGAAGCCAGAATGACAGATTGTCATTAGCGAGTGAGGAGCAGGAAAAGCTCATTAGAGAATTAACTTCGCGGAACAACCAAGAGGGTGAAGGTTCCAAGAAGAGGAATAATGATGAGTCTGAGGATGATGATGCTGTTAGGCATCAGTATAAGTAGAAAAAGGAATTACAGGGGGAATTCCGAAAGATCAAACCTCCCTCCTATGATGGGGAGAAGGAGGAAGATGCCGAAGCCTGGTTGTTGAACATGATTAAGTATTTCCAGGTCTATGAATATGAAAGCAATCTGAAGGCTAGATTAGCTATTTACCAGCTACAAGGTAAGGCTACCTTGTGGTGGGAGGAGACGAAAATGGTTCATGCCATTGATGAAAAGACAATTACTTGGGAATATTTCCAGGTTAAGTTTAAAAACTTCTATTTAAATGAACGTTATTATGATGATAAAGCAAAAGAATTTCATGAGCTTAGACTGGGACAAATTACTATTGATGAGTTTGTCACCAAGTTTACTAATCTGTTGAGATATGTCCCTTACATTAGGGAAGAGAAGGCCAAGGTACAAAGGTTTTTTAACTGTTTTCCTACTGTGTACAAAGAGAAGATCGAGTTTGATAACCCAAAAACCATGGACGAGGAAGTGAGGAAAGCTAGATTATGCTACCAGCAGTTTAAAGGAAAGGCTAAGCATGGAAAAGGCTAGCTAAACAAAAGTGAAATTAAAGGGAAGAAACAGAAACCATCTTACTTAAGGAATTTTGGTAGGGACCATCAGAGGAAAAAATTTAATAAACCAAAAGAAAGCCAAACAACTCAGTCTCAAATTGGTTCCAAACAACTAGATGAATGAAATAAGAAGGAAGGCACAGTCAAAATGAGGGAACCTTTGAAATTATGGGGATGTGGAGAACCCCATATTTTGAGGGATTGTCCCCACCGAAACATTCAGATGATTATGAGAGATCGAGAAGCTACCATAGTAAATGACATAGCAAGAAATATACCCACTATCAGTGCAGCCTTGGAAAATCGACAAGAAGAACACCAAGCTACCACGGTTGAAATGGAGGGTAAGATTTCTGACCAATCTATTACTGTTTTTATTGATCTGGGTGCTTCATTGAGTTACATTAGTCCAAAAATTGTAGAAAAATGCAATCTCAAAAATGAAAAATTTCAGAAATCTTGGTTGGTCTAGCTAGCCACTGGCACCAAAAGGATGGTAACTCATAAGTTACCTAAAATACCAATTAAATTAAATGATTTTCACACAGAAGTAAATCTAAACATTCTACTATTAGGTTTGTATGACTTGTTGATAGGAATGGACTGGCTGGAAAAGAGAAAGGCGATGATGAATTGTTGGGATAAAACTCTGCATTGCATAGATGAAAAAGGGAAACCTTTTATTCTCAAGGTAAAACCAAAACCCATCTCTGTAAGACAAATATCAACACTTCAATTAAAAATAACAGCTAGTAAAGGATACCAAGTATATGCAGTACATGTAGAAGAGACAGAATAGAAACCTGAAGAAAATCTGCTGGATACTTTGCCAGTAGTGAGAGAGTTTAAGGAAGTCTTTCCAGAGGAGATTCCTCATCTTCCCCCCAAAAGAGATATTGACTTTTCAATCGATTTGGTGCCAGGAGCAACACCTGTTTCACGAGCCCCTTATCGAATGAGTTCCCCCGAACTCATGGAACTGAAAATGCAATTTCAATAATTGCTAAATAAGGGCTATATCCGACCGTGTGTCTCCTTGGGGAGCATTGGTTCTATTTGTGAAAAAGAAGGATGGAACCTTTAGGATGTGCATTGATTATCGTCAACTGAATAAGTTGACCATTAAAAACAGATACCCTTTGCCTAGAATTGATGATCTTTTTGACCAAGTGAGAGGAGCTTCAGTATTTTTGAAGATTGACTTAAGGACTGGCTATCACCAGTTCAGAATTAAGGAGGAAGACATTAGTAAAACAACTTTTCGAACCAGGTATGGTCACTACAAATTTGTAGTCCTACCTTTCGGTTTGACAAATGCCCCTGCCACCTTTATGTGCCTAGTGAATAGTGTGTTAAACAAGTACTTGGATAAATTTGTACTTGTGTTCATAGATGATATTTTAGTTTATTCCAAAAAGGAGGAGGAGCACAAAAAGCACTTGAGGATAGTGCTGTAAACTTTGAAAGAAAACCAGTTATATGCCAAATTCAGTAAATGTGAATTCTATAAGGAAAATATCAAATACTTGGGACATATTATTTCTGAACAAGGGTTGGCTGTTGACCCTGAAAAGATAAAGGCTATTAAAGAATGGCCTGTGCCAACTGATGTTTCAGCAATAAGATCATTCATGGGGATTGCAGGTTATTATCGCAGATTTGTGGAGAGATTTTCTTCCATAACATATCCCATAACATCACTACAAAAGAAGGGTGTTAAATTTGAGTGGACTAAAAAATGCCAAAATAGTTTTGAACGATTAAAACTAAAACTCACTACAGACCCTATACTGAAGATTGTAGACCCTGATAAAGAATTTGTTGTATGTACAGATGCCTATAGAGAGGGGTTGGGAGGAGTCCTTTTGCAGGAAAATTCAGTTATTGCATATGAATCTAGGAAACTGAAGACACATGAAAAAAACTATAGTGCATATGATTTGGAGTTGGCTGTTGTTATTCATGCCTTGAAGATGTGGCGAAACTATCTTCTTGGAAAGAAATTTACATTGTTGACAGATCATATTAGTCTTAAATATTTATTTTTCCAAACTGATTTGAATGCTCGATAAGCCAGATGGTTTTCTTTTCTGAGTGAATTTGATATGGAAATAAAACATATCAGAGGGAAAGAAAATAAAATTGTTGATGCTTTGAGCAGAAATGCTTGCCAACACATAAACAACATTGGAAGTAGTGTAAAATTGGAGTTAGAATATTTAGTGAAACAGGCAGCAGACCAGGATCCAAATTATGAGAAACTACAGGTGAAAATAATAAAGAAGGAGATGGCTGAATACACTCAAAACCAGAAAGGATTGACCTACTACAAAAACAGATTGTATGTTCCCAATGTAGAGTCTTTGAAAAGAGATATCCTAGATGAATATCACAAACAGCCGTATGCAGGGCATCCTCGATATCAGAAAATGTTAACAGCTTTGAAAAAGAAGTTGTTTTGGCCAGGAATGAAAAGAGATGTAGCAGAATATTTAGCTAGATGCATGGAGTGTCAACTAGTTAAATTTGAACATTAGCATCGTGCTAGTCTTTTAAATCCTTTGCCGATTACAGAATGGAAATGGGATATCGTTTCTATGGACTTCATAACAGGATTACCCAAAACCAAGTACCAACATGATTCAGTGATGGTAGTAGTAGACACTTTAACCAAAGCTGTACACTTCATACCGATGAAATCAACTTTCGGGATAGCCCAACTAGCGGATGTGTTCCTAAAGCAATTAGTAAGGCTCCATGGGGTCCCAAAGATGATTGTTTCGGATAGAGATGCTAAGTTCACCGCAGCTTTTTGGAAAGGTCTGTTTGGGGGCATGGGCACTATGTTGAATTTTAGTACTGCCTATCACCCTCAGACCGACGGTTGGACAGAGAGAAGTAATCAGATTTTGGAGGATATGCTGAGAATGTATGTGATGGATAGGCCATCAAAGTTGGAAGACTACTTGCATTTAGCTAAATTTGCCTATAATAACAGCTATCAATCCTCCATTAAAATGAGTCCGTTTGAGGCACTCTATGGAAGGAAATGTCGTACACCTTTGAGTTGGAGCCAACCTGAGGATAAGCTAATGTTGGGACCAGACGCTTTACAAGAGATGGAAAGAATTGTTAAACAAATACAAAGAAACATCAAGACAACACAAGATCGCCAGAAGAACTATGCTGATAAGAAGAGGGTACATTGAGAATTCAAAGTGGGGGAACATGTGTATTTGTGTATTAAACCCAAAAAGAGCACACTTTATGCTGGAAGTTGTGTGAAACTGACTCCTAGATATTGTGGGCCTTTTGAGGTGTTAGAAAGGGTGGTACCAGTGGCTTACAAGCTGGCCTTACCACCCCATGTTAAATTTCATGATGTATTTCATGTTTCATTATTAAAAAGATATATACATGATGCTTCTCAAATTGTTGATTGGAATGTGATACAGGTGGAACCAGAAGGGGAGTTCCTTCCAGAACTGCTTCAAATATTGGAGCAGGAAGAAATTGAATTGAGGAATCGGATAGTAGCACGAGAAAAGGTGCAGTGGAAGAAATTTACTACTGAAGAAGCTACCTGGGAAAGAGAAGCTGAAATAATGTAAAAATATCCATTTTTGTTTGAAAAAAATGAACTCTAGTAGCTAGATATCAACACCGAGGACGGTGTTTGCTTTCAGAGGGGGAATATGTAACACCCCTAGTTTATGTTTTTCCTTCAAAGCTAGACATTTGAACTTTAATCCTGAGGGGAGTGGACCCCAATGGACAAGTAGTTTGTGGATGTAGTTAAATATTTAATTATGAAAAATAAATAAAATAATTCTATGCGGATTGACCAAAATGAGAATTATGAGATCACTTGCTAAATCAATGAGGATGGAAAAAGGAAAATATTTCCCCAAAAATATTTCAAAAAATCCTTGAAAGAATTTATTTCCAAATTAGATTTTGAGGAAAATCTAGTTTCCCCAATGAGGTGGAGAGTAGTTGCGAAGAGGTAAAAATTTGGGAAAAGCAGAAAGCAGCTTTAAAAATCCCTAGATAAGCAAAGCCTAGGAAAACAAGAAGAAAAGCATCCTGTAATTCTGGACGTAGAATTAGAAACAAGCTTTGCGGAGAAAAAGCTTAAATAATCTATTCTTGAATAGATTAGAGGTTGGTCTGGAATGGAAGTGATCTCAGCTCGGGGGTGAGTCCAGGAGATAGAGGGACTCTACGGTTGGGAGGACTGGTCAAGTACCAAAGTGGTATGCACATAGTATTATGAATGATTAGAATTAATTGTTGTTAAGTTTAAAGGTTAAGGACTGTAGTTGTATAATTCTTGCAATGTTTTGTTTCTGCTGGTGTTCCATACATTTACAGAATGGTAGAGTAATTAAACTCTGCGAGTCCTGCATGGTTGTAGGAACCAAAAATATGACGACAAATCAGCCAGAAACTCTAAACCAGTTCCTGGTTTAAATCTGGAGATTATGTTACCTCATAATTTATAACTATGTAACTTTAATTTGTTTCTGTGAAAATTAGAATTAATTCAGTAAACATTATGGAAACCCATAAAGCTGTGGGTAGGAGGAATTAAGTACATGCAGGGCAGACCTATAGATTTTTGAAGTAACTAAGTGAGGTACAAAGACATAGATTTCCAAAATAGCATTGCATGTCTATTTATAAATTTCCCTTCTATAATAGGGACAGAATGGAAGAAAATATACTTTAATACCATGGAAATCCTTAGATAGAAATGAAATAGAACTAAACATAAGTGCCAAAATTGTACATAATTATGGACTGAGAGTATGTATAAAACTATATGACGAACATCCTTTAGCAAGGAATGATCAAAACTGAATACTTATAGGAAAAATAAGAAGTGCATGGAAATTTATATAAAGGCCTACTAACTATATAAGTTGTGGAAGGTATAAATTAACAGTTTATCAGATCTATAAAATATGAGAGTTAATAATGCTAGTTAAACTGGAACTGTGACCCTATAGAAATAATTATACGTATATAGCTGCAGATAATATTTTGTTTGACATAAGAAACTCTTACAATGGAGTTTCAAACCCATTCGTATAAAGAGAATCCCTTGTGGGAGTCACATAATACGCCCAAAATTTTAGAGCCTGTGGAACTTGTAGTTATTCATTCACTAGACTACCGTAAACTGGAAAATTCCTGAAAAAAAAGGGGGCTTATATTCATTCATGCTATGGTCATGAAGAGAACCCGAAAGGAAAAATAAAACAAATGAACTCATTGTTCCTTCACTCGGATTTAAGCAGATATTTACTGAACAAAACCAAATAGAATGAGCAATAACAGGGAATAGAAATATGTACACCATTTGTTATTGATAATAGAGATGAATGGTCAATAAACGTATGTGTGAAATTCTGAAGACAAATTATGGAATTATAATATCATGTTTCCTAATAACAATTTAGAACTTAATTACTTCGGGAATTTCAGTGCCCGGATAAATTTTTTTAACACTCTCAGTCTCTAAGGATAAATATTCCCTATCATAGAAACGGTGTGACAATAACAATTTAAATTGTCTGAACAATTTGGTAAAATAACATGAGAGAGACTGGTCACACTTTGACGCAGGACGCGTCGAAATAGACCTGAAATTCTAGGATGTGTCGATATCAGTTTGAGTGAATTCCAAAGTCACCAAATATCAATTGAGAGAAAACCTCAAGAGATTCGACCATACCTACAAAAAAAACGAGGGCAACATGAGATTTCATTATGGCAAAACATATGAGAAAACCCCAAAATTTATGTACACGAACTACGCACAAAAACAAAGGTTACCTTTGATATTGGAAGGTTTAGTCTCCAGTTTCGACCTATAGAACGAATATATAAGTAAATTAAAAGCGTTCACCAAAATGAAAATACAACCCAGGAATAAATTTGTACCAATGGATCGATGGCTTACCTGAGGTAGTGATTGCTCTCTTCGAGCCAGGAAAAGTCAACAAATGAATGAACGACCTCAGCAAAGTCATGAAAGACAAAGAGGAGTATGTTCCTATCTAGAAACAATGGGGTATTAGTATTACACATCGATAAAAGGAAACGAAAATCAACAAAATCGAACGGAAAAACCTCCACGAGGCTAATGCAACGAATTCCCGATATTAAATGAGACTATGGGAAGAAATCATTGCATTTAAACTCAGCTCTAGCAATGTCAACAGAGCATATTTCTATATTAAAAAAAAACCAAAACATATAACAAGAATGTAAGTCTCACAGTTGAAATGGTTATGTGTTCAGACTTCCATGCCTAAATATTAAACGATTGGGTGATGGATAAGCTCGCAGCTGGGGAGAGATGACGCTTCATTATTTCAATGAATAGAGTCTCGACGCCGAGAGGCAACAAAAAAAAATGAGGAGAGAAAGAACAACCTCGATAATGAAATGAAATTTTATACAAATGCCTCCAAACAAAAACGCACGAAACCGTAATTGGACAGGAGAAATCTCCACCGTCCAAGTGGCTTAAATCTATGGCATGTACACGGATCGGTTGGCGAGATGGGCATTTAAGACATAGCCGTCCAACATTAAATTGGAAATCTATGAAATTGATTTCACAGTACCTCCTATCATGTTGTATGGTCTGTAAAACGTCAAGAGAAGCCTAGCGTGGCAACGCATAATTCCAACGTATCCACCTACAATTTGAGCGTGAACAAAATGAAAGCCAACAAAGTCGAAATTCAATAGAGAACCATTGATTGTAGTGACGTGGAGACTTGACACGGTGTTTAATTTCCAAATTCCATTAAATCGACTTTGCCAACAACGCAGCTCGAGTACATTGCAGTTAATGTGCCTAGCTTACAGTAAACTCATCATAAATAACAGGTATGAGAGATAGCATCGAGGATCTGGAATCACGCATTGTATATTCAAAACCGGGGCCATGTAAGTATCATAAATTCATATAAACGACAATAAGAATTGAATTAGGAATAAACCCTCAGTATATGGAAGAAGTCGACATTCGACCATAGCATTGAAATTCTTGGAGTTATATAAAAACGTAAACTATACAAATACCATATCTAAACCATATGAAAATACCACCAAACTCCAAAACGTAGGTATGATGAGTCTATACATGATGTACAATAACCGTAATGAATAAATTGATAAGTGTAGGGACAATATAGATATGGTAGTGTATATTTGGGTAATTCACATCATGCAGAGATAAACATGCATAGGAGTAATGCAAACATATAGTGGAGAGGGTGATATATATAGGTAAGTTACCTGAGCCACAAAACATCGATGGAAAAAAAAAACAATAACACCATACCCACAAGAGTAATAGGAAGAATAGGAAACTATGTTCCACCACATATTATAATTGACGAAATTTGCAAATATCATAATGGGCGAAATGTGAAAGTAGAATTGAACAGATGTTGCCAAAATAAGCACAAAACTAGAATATGAAAAAAAAAAAAAAATTGATGTGGTGGAAGGAAGAGACGTTAAAAAATGCTAACTTCAAATATGACTATCGAAGAGTCACTTGAAGTTCAAGAACTAATTCAAAATAACGGGAAGGTGTTCCAAGAGCTTCCAATTATTTTTCCTCCTAAAAGCGAAATTGAGCATACATTTGAATTCAAATTATAGTAAAATCCCATCAACATCGAACTGTATCGATATCCACATCATGAAAAAATTGAAATTGAGAGGTTAGTCTATGATCTTTTAAAATGTGGCATGATCACAAAAAGTATAATTCCATATGTTTCTCAGTTGTATTAGTTCGAAAAAAATATGGATCGTTTAGGCTATGCGTATATTACCGAGGGATACAAAAGATATTGATTAAGAAAAAGCTTACAATTTCATTTATCAGTGAAATGGTAGATGAAATATAGAGAGCTAAATACTTATAAAAATTATATTTTAGATCAGGGTACTACCAAATAAGGATAAGGTTGGAAGACAACAAAAAATGTGATGCGTACACATGAAGGTCATTATGAGTTTAAGGTAATTCCTTTTGGTCTAGCTAATGCTCCAACAACATTCCAAGTCACCATGAATGAGATATTCCATCCATATCTAAGGAATGTTTGGTTAGTGTTATTTGATGATATTCTAATTTATATTAAAACATGGAAGATGCGTATACAACATTTAGATCAAGTTGTCACTGTATTAGAAGAGCACTTTCAGAAAAGAGGAAGTAGAGAATTTCATAAATATAATATCCAAGGAAGGAGTAGAAGTACATCCTTGTAAACTCAAGGATATAAGACAATGTCCCAAAATAATGAACATATCCAAGTTAAGGGGTTTCATAGGGTTAACTGGATACTACCAAATGTTTCTTAAAAACTATTCCCATGTAAATTCTCCTCTAATAATCCGTCTAAATAGAAATTCATTTCGTTGGGATGAGGAAGGAGAAAATTATTTTGAAGACTTAATTTTTTTTTCTAAAGCATCTATATTAGCAACTCCTGATTTTTAAAAACCATTTATAATCAAATGTGATGCTTCAGGTTTTGGTATAGGAGAAGTATTGATGCAATATGGTCATCCAATAACTCTCACAAGAAGGAAGCTCAATAATTAAGAACATCTTAAGTCTACATACAATAAATAAATGCTCACTATTAGGCACACACTATCCAAGTGGAGGAAATATATTTTTGTACGTAAGCTCTACATATGAAAAGACCATAAAAATATCCAGTACCTCCTCCAAGAAAAAATTCTCTCTGAATAATAACAAAAGTGGATTGAAAACATTTCTTATTTTGACATGGAGATATTACATAAAAGGGGAAAGGAAAATGTACCGATAGATTTTATTTGTAGCGAATATGAAGAAACATCCTTGTTCACAGTCTTAGCTATAATCCTAGAATGGATTAATGAAATATGAAGTGAGTATGTGAAATATCCAGAAACAAGTGCTATAATCAATAAACTCTCTGAGAATTCAAAATTTGAATCGAAAAATGACATTTTGCGGTACAAGGGAAGGGTTTACCTAAGTCAAAATTACAAATTTAAAGTGAAGTTTCTCAAAAAGTCCCATGATTCACTATCAGTTGGACATGTAGGTTTCCTTAAAACCTACTATAATGCACATCAATCATTTTTCTGGAAGTTGATGAATAAAAATATTCAAATATATGTAGTAGAATGTGACCAATGTCAGCAAAATAAAAATGAAAACATTATGACCCCAGGTCTACTCCACCCTTTAGATATCCCAAAATAAATATGGGAAGAGATATAAATGGATTTTATTGAAGGGTTACCCATATCTAATGGAAAATATAAAATTCATGTAGTAATAGACATACTCATAAAGTATGCACACTTCGTAGGAGTGAAGAAATCAAATTCAGTAAAAGCTATCACTGAGATATTTTGCAGGAATGTCTACAAATTACATGGATTTCCTTAATTCATTGTTATTGATAAAGATGCAAAGTTTTACCTCAACATGAGTTCTCCATATCACTCTCAAATAAATGGAAAAACAGAAACTATTGATAAGTTCTTAAAATACTACCTTCGTTTTTATGCAACAAACAAACAAAATAAGTTTTTTCAATGGTTACATATCATTTAATGGTGTTAGAATTCAGCTCATCACACTTCCGTAAAAACGACCCCATTTCAATCCCTGTACAAATATGAACTTACTGAATGGAAGGATTTGGCCATTTCTGAGACAAAAGTTCTAGTGGTTAAGGAGAAGCTAGAAGAAACCCAAAAAGTTTTATAAACATTAAAAGAAAATCTAAGTAGTGAAAGAAATTGCATGATGTTGCAGGCCTACCGACACAAAAGAGAGAGATAATTTGAAGTTGGAGAATGGGTATTTGTCAAACTTTAGCCTTACAAAAATATCCTTAAACCAGAAAGGAAAAAATAAATTGGCACCAATTTTTTGTGGACCATATCATATTAACAAAAAAATCATCCAAGTAGTATATATCTTAAGCCTTTTGGATAATAGTCAAGTTAACAACATTTTCCAGGTATCTTGTCTTAAAAAGGAATTGGGAAAACACGAATCAGAACAAAAAAATATTTCAATATTAGATTGTGGAGGAAAGTTCATCTTATAACTAGAAGGAATTGTAACCACCAGGGAAAGGAGGTTGTGATATCGAGCAATTAAAGAATACCTTATCAAGTGGATGAATCTAACAGAAGAAGAAGCACCCTGGGAAACATAAGAATTTTTCTAAAAGCACTCGTCGTTAAGTATGCTTTGAGGAAAAATCATCTTTTCAAGAGGGAGGAAATGATAATATGTAATTAATTAATTAGTATAACTTAATGAAAGGTCATGATTATAAGATCATGCCCTTCCTTGAAAAGGTACCCATGGTGATATATACGGCAGGGACCTTCATTGTAAAATCATCATCCATCAATTATTAATAAAATGTATATGCATTAAAATTATTTATTGAGTTTGTATTCCCAATTTTGGCATGCATGGTACATTCATGTGGTTTCTCAATTATGTGTTTTCATTGGCATGGAAGATTTCCTTGATTGACAATGGTTTTAGCCTTTCCTTTCCATTTATTGCATATCCATGGTATTGTGGGTTTTTCAACTTCTTATTTTCTAATTGATACCTAGGTTCCTTATGGATGTTGGTTGTGTTATTACTTCCTAAAGTTGTTGGCTGGTACAAACACTATGGAAGCCCTGGAAGAACTTGGGTTGAGTTAGTAGCCTTGGAGCCTAAGTTTGGACAAACTATCTAGAGCCCTTGGTGGGTTTATTTACTAGTACCTGGAGCTAGGTTTGAAAAACACTATATACTAGTGGAAGGTTGAGGGTTGATTTATTGGTTCCTAGAGCCGTGGTTCAAAAAAAACTCTAGAGCCATGGAAAACTTGGGTAGAGACCAGTATGGTTGATGTTTGTGATGTCTGGCTCTGAGGTGGAATCGTTGGTTCATGCTTAAGGTCTATTGGCCTTTGGAAGCCCTAATTTAGTTTTGTTGGTATATTCCATGAGATCCCAGATTCATGCGTGGAATATGGCACATGGGTGATTGGTTGAGAGAAATATTTGATTCAACCCAATCTATGGTCGAATGGTATACTGAAGTCCCTTAATTGGTTGTTTTTTGCATATGTTACTAAGACTTATTTTCATATTGTATTATATGAGTAATTGTACTTGTTATTATGTGTATTCGACGGTTTCTATCATGGTTATTATTTTGTTAATGTTGGTTATAAGTATGGTTCCATATTAGGTTCTATTTTTCGCTCTTGATATGTTTTTTTTATTTATGAATGATTAATGAATGCATGGGATAATAGATGTTACTAAAACTATCATGAGAGAGCATGATACGTTCTTAATGATACTCAGATAAGTATCAGACCCCTATGTTCATATATGCATTTATGATCTGTATATTACATGTTCAAAATAAGTTTTACAAAATGAATGTCATGGTTAGGTTAAGTAATTCACCAAGTTTTGTATGAATAGAATTTTCCTAATGTTATTGATCACTCTCGAAAGTTCCATTGAGTTACAAGTTGTGGTTTGGAGAGAAGCCCTGAAAAGGTTTCTTGGAATAGAGGACTGCACCCTTTAAAATGGAATTTTTGGGCCATAATCGCACCCTTACAAGATTATGAACACTGATGGAGGCCTATAAAAACATGGATGCCTTGTCATGCATGCGTTTGTGGGCCCAATCTAGGTCAGGGTTTGGGCATTGGGAGTGGTTTTTTTACCTTTGAGTGTGTTGTAAAACATGTATGATGTAATTTTGTGGTTGGTAAGTACCAGTTGTCATCCACACTTCCTTAAGTGGATCTAGGAGGTTGGGTTAGGTCATAGTATCTCTTACTCTCATGTTTACCTCAACATGCTAGTGAAACTAGGTAAATATGGGAGGAGAGGTTGTATAGAGAGAGAGAGAGAGAGAGAGATAGAGAGAGATAAATAAAGAGACAATGATGGGGGGAGAGATAGGGGAAGGTGGAAGAGAGAGGGGGACAGAGGAAATAATACCGAGAAGGAGAGACAAATGGAGAAAGATACGAATATGTAGGGAGAGAGAGATGGAGGGAAGAACGAAGTCATAAATAGATAGAGGTGGATATATAGGGAGTGGGAAGGGAGATTTGGAGAGATATTTATGGAGAGAGAGATGGATGTGGAGGGGGAGGGAGAGGGAAAGAAGAAGGATGATATAGAGAGAAATGTATAGATAAATTCCCCCTCCCATATTTGCATCGAGTGAAAATCCAACTTCACTTGCAATCACTATATCTATGTTTAGCTCTTGCCCTTTTTATGAAATATGTTTAAATACAAACTTATTCTACTTCAATATTCTTGTACCCTAATACCACATATTACAACCCTAGGCACAACACATGGTTGCATGGTACTTTTGGTGTACCACACCCCCTCAGCATGCAACATAGTTTTGTTCCAAAATTTACTAATACTAGCACAATGATACTTCATCTCAACCACACCTCATAACATAATACTTTTCTAAGATACACTAACTTAATGTTACTTAGTTGTATTCTCATAACATTATTATAAAACCAAGTTTTTGTATTTTCTTTTTCAATGAATTCAATAACAATTATACTTTCACTTAAATCAATAAACCAATAAACTCGATATAAAACAAAATTAAGAAATCTGCACATCATTTTATGAAACTTATCTCTCAATCCTTAAAATTTATTTACATATGTAAAATGACCATGAATTTACTGTTCCATTGGAAAAAATATAAATTTTGGTTCTATTGGAAAAGACACCAAATTTAAACATGCAACTAGAAACCCCTAGAATTCATTCCCACTAGACCTTTACGAACCAAACCCATGCACTTATCCCTCACTAAATACCTAACTGAGCCACGAACCACGGTCTACTTCCCTACCCAAAAAACCCATTCATCCTTCTTTGCTTCATTGCTTGCTTCGATTTGATCCTCAACTGAACTTTTTCAGCTATACTTATATGAGAAGATGTTTGGAAATATATATTCATGTTGGGTCTGCTTGAGCCCCTTCTATCAACCTCCTTGTTGGTTTACTTCTGGATAACATAATCTACAACCCACTTGCACATTGTGTATATTCTTAGCTGACTTCAAATGATCTACTATATCTCTAATACAACTCATGGATCTTCCCTAACAACATATGTTTCGATCATTGTATGTCATGCATCCCTTGTTTTTCTCACTTACTCACTTCACTGCCTTTCCTAAGATTTTCCATGACACATTATACGTTACCAAAAATAAAATTAGAGTATATTATTTACACCCAAATTTGATATTACCCAATCAAGAAAACCCTCATTTCAACTTATCAAATATTCCTCACATCATCAATTTTTCTACTCATATGAAAGTGGGTTAATGCCTCACATCCTGCCACGTGGTCTCTCTCCAATATGGACCCATTCTATCACATGTGTTTCCGACCTGAGCCCACATTGGTGCACGCCCGCTCATGTAGAATCTCGTCACCATAAACCACATAATTTCGCATTTCATGTGATATAACCATTTCATTCCATGCATTGTTTATGTCTCCTAGTATGTGCACCTACTTAAGTGTTTTCCCAACTCCTAAGGCTTGACAACGTCCTACCCCTATATTTCAATT
Organism: Pinus albicaulis; assembly: GCA_034641835.2. Lineage (NCBI taxonomy): Eukaryota > Viridiplantae > Streptophyta > Pinopsida > Pinales > Pinaceae > Pinus > Pinus albicaulis. The sequence goes on from CM076582.1 coordinate 942,545,653, forward strand.
ATTTGAAAGCGTCTCAAGGGGGAAATATTATCTTGAGAAATGTGAAATGAATGTCAATGAAGAATCCTAACAATCCATGGAGGATATCTTTTCTAGACACACATGTATTTGTTTTATTTATTATTTTAGATATTAATTGACAAGAAGAGGAAAATGTTCTTCATTTCTAGAAATATTTTTCAACGTATTGAGTTTACTAATTGAGTATTCCTGCTAGAAATTTTGTACAAATATTTGTATATTATTATCAATTTGAAATATAATTTCTCAAGACTAAATTTTAAATGAATAAGGATCTATGTAACTAGAATCTTATGTCATTTACAATTATGTAATTTATGTGTATTAATTTATTTTTATAGTTTTACAAATATTTCTCCTTAAATGAGTTTAAAATTATTTATAGGTATATTGATAGAAATAAAAATCTGATTTCTGTTTGATTCATCACTTCTCATGGAAATTGTTGTTTTTAAACCATTATTAATGCAAAAAACTGAAATTCTCATGCTATGCATTCCCAATAAATTTTCTTTCTTATATCTACTAATGCACCAATTTAGTTTATGCTACGGGATTAGATATATATATAATTAAATATTTTATAGTTTTATTTATTTTATCTATTTAGTTTAATATTTATTTAAATAAAAAATTATATTCAATTCGATTCCTCCCAAGAGGACTTGGAATTAATTTTCCATCTCTTTTAATTTGAAAACAAATCCTACATATCAGGTGGAAAGTATCATACGAAATTGGAGAATGTCTAATCGAAACATGGCATTGGATAACTTCCTTGAGTTGACATAAGATATAATTTTCAAATAAACTCGTCAACAAAGATATGGTCAAAAACATATATCGAGAAAATGTTTATAGGGTCATCTATGATGTTATTCATTAAAAAAGGAACCTAAAAGGATGAATTTGTTTCCTCTCAAAAAATGGTGTTATAATTCTACTCTTCACACATCTACTAAAATATCCCTACCTGAAGTGGTTACAGGACATCCAATTCCTGATATCTGATACTTTTTCCAAGACAAGCAGAAAGTATAGTAAATAGAGTCAGATCTCGAGATGACCAAATAAAATTTTAAAATTCTTCAGGAGAATATTCAAGTGTGTTAGAAAAATATGAAGTATCAACAAATTTAAGGTTAAAGTGACAGATGGTTTGATGATATTGATTTTTCTATTTTTACAATTACAGCCTTATAAGAAATCTACACTCGATCAAAATAATAATTAAAACTCAGCTCCAAAATTTTAAGTACCCTACTATAGGGTTGCATAAGTGGGATAGAATTTTTGTTTTCATTCTTGTCATAATAATAAAGTTTCTCATGTATGTTTCCTAAATAGGGTTTTCAGACAAACTATTCCAATCTAAAGAAAATTTCCATAACTATGTGAGCAAGGAGTTATGACTTTTGAACTAGAATAATTTATAGCTTGGTGTTTTATATCTCTTTTAAATAAAACCATTATGGAATAATTGATCAAATAGAATAATATTGTTATAGAAGAATATACATGGGAAAATGAGCAGTTCTGGAAGAAACACCATAAGTTACAAAATTGAGGGAAAATATTTTTTGAAAGAGGGGGGTGGTGGTAGAGGGAGTGGCACTATGTTAGTGCCCTATAGATCCTATGCTAATATTGTAATATGAACTCATTATTACTTTATATCTCATATTAGTAGTAATGATAGAACATTGTATTATACCCAATCACTACAATTGTTCGATATCTCTCTTTATATATTCCAAGGAGACCTAGGCTTTGGATCACCACGTGTTGACTTGCGTATAGGATTCAATGTAAAAGTAGGTTTCTCCCTTGAAGTGCACTGATCTCCTTTTATTTTTTATCATTCTCGAATCATTGTATCAAAAGAAAACCAAAACATTCAAAACTTAATTTCAAATATATCGCTTACAACTATTATTAATCCAAGCTTACCGCTCAATAATTAAAAATTGTAAAGAAGTGTTTTGACATTTGTTTATGCTTGAATGAATTGGAAAAAAATAATTGAATATTTTTCTTCAAATTTTCAATTGGTTAAATCATGACATTTTCATGAGATTTTGAAATACATATTAATGAAAATTAAACAAATGAAATAAAATTCAAGCTATAAATGTTTTTGCTACATAATAAAGTAATCTATTTAACTATCTGATATTTACAAAGAATATTACGATAAGTAAAAATCTTGATTATAGATGAATAATTTTATCATAGTCCTTATAATAAAGAAGGAATGTGTTTTCAATTTACTCTTTGTTTGGAATATTGTGCTTGTTTAAAAATAAATAGATTTGTATGATCAAATATTTGTAATTTCCAAAATCATTAGTAAAAAAAAGAAACATGAAAAAATACTTAAGAAAAATGTCTATGATTATTTCTTTTAGTTATTTCAATAAAGAAGAAAATTATTTTAAATTTCCTCTAACTTAGGATTATGATGGAGCTTAAAAGAAAATAGATGTATATGGTTTGATATTTTGAATGTAATGGTATAAACCATCATTGAATAAAATCATGAAGATATGCTTGGGAATTATTAAGAAAACTAACTATGATTATATGTTCTAGATATTTAATGAAAATAAAATTTATTTAGAGAATACTTTTATAATTGACAGAGTCATGCTATTTAACATACTATTCTATTTAAATTGATATTGATTTGTTATAATATTATATTTATATGCAAAGAAATTAATGCCATTTTCTCTCTTATTTTTTCTATGAATGGTATTCTCGTGAGTGGATTAAAAAAAAATATGAAAACAAGAATTGATTTTTGGTATCTTTTGAGTTTATTTTCTTTTTAATATGTTTTACTCTAATTCTCAATTCTAGGCACCTCTTTAATTACTCACATGAGTTGTATCCAAATTATTATGTTATTCAAATATTCAAATAGAGATCCATGTTTATTTTCATCTTTATTTCCTTCCATTGTGGGGATGAGGACAAAATTCGAGATTGGGCCCAATATCCAAACTAGGTAATCCTTAGCATATTTAAAAATTATTATATTTAACCACCCCTCCAATTTTGGAACTCTTTTAAGTTTAATTTTTCATCAATTTCTCTTGTGTTTCCCTTGAAACTTGAGTAAGTCACACTAATTTTTCCCAAATAAATCCTTCCCTTCACCTACTTAGTTCCTTGGTATAGTGTTGAAATACACAATGATTACCAAATAGGGCCCTGCATTCCGAAAGTGAGTGTGTAATTCAAATTTGCAGAAATATTGGATGTCATTTAATATTAGACATAGTGCATACCATGTTTGTTTTATTCAGTGATATACACTTAAAATAATCTCAAATAACTACGAAATACTCCTTAATAGTTGAAAATAAGGCGTTTCAACTAAAAAATGGGACGAAAACCTACAAGTGGTATAAATATATTGTTGAATAAAGATATTCAAGAGCAAATAAGAGAAAAAAACTTTCAAAGGAGTCATAAATAATAAATAAATCAAGCCACTATGTGGATGAAGGGAAATCTTGACAAATAGATAGGAAAACTGAGGACCAAGGAAAATAATGTATTCTCGTAAAAATGGAAGAAAATGATAAACCCCCATTTCTTGTATTCCCATAAAAAGGAACAAAATGATGAAGCCCCATTTCTTGTATTCCCATAAAAAGGAACAAAATGATGAAGCCCCATTTCTTTTTGGTATACATAAGATAAAATCTATTAAGGAAGGAAATTTGTGAGCTTGTAATTTTGTAAAGTCTTTTGAAAAATTAATCAATGAGAAGACACAACTAGGCAAGGTATTTTAAACATTGGTATAAATTCTAATCATTTTTATTAAAAGAGATATCTAGATTATCCACAATATTATAGAAACTTAGTTGATATTTTGAATACACACGAGCATCTATCTTTAGGACAAATTATTATATACAACATCTTTTATTTTGTTAAATTTTGCAAGCGTGTGAAGATTTTTTTTTATAATGTGTAATTTTTTCAAGTATGAGTAAACTCTCATATTTTGTTTGTCTCACAATATGATATTTATAGTTTATAAACATACTGGAATACGTAATTCCTACTTGTCTTCAGTTGTGGTTTTCTCTATGTATAGAGTATGTTCTTATTTTATAGGTTAATTCCTAGTTTGGTGTGAGGTTGAGATATTCTCTCAACCAAATTATTGTCCGTTTAATATAGCTTTTATATCTTGAGACTGTACCTCATGTATATATGTAACTATATTTGTTTGATTAATATGATAAATCTTGTACGATTAGTTTCTAAGTTGGTATCAGAGCGCGTTTGGGCCTAGACCTCAACCCCTCCTGGGATGAGGGAAATAAGAAAGTATATTATTTTATTTTAGTATTTTAAGCTTTTCCATCGATGAATTTTATGAAGAGTGTATAGATTAAGCCGAACATAGTGCACCGTATGAAAGACTGCATAGTGGCGATATGGAATACTGCATGCTGGTTAAATAAGGTCATTTGAAGTCTATCGTGGAAGGTCGTTGTGTGTGTGAAGATATTTTTCAATGCGTTCGAGACCAATTTTATGGTGTCAAAGTTTGGATCTGAAATCCAGACATGTAGATCTGAGATTGACAGTGCATGAAGCCTGAAAATCATAGTATGCGTAAAACTGCATATCTTGCGAAAACATAAGGGTAGCATCGAGAGCGAATATCCACCGTCTGAAAGAATTCACTATGTATAGAATCCGGGGAAAATAAAATGAAGAAGAGAACTATGCTTGACATGCCAAGATGGCATTAATGGCTTACAATTCTCCGTGGGTGGAAATGGCTCCGCCTCTAGTGGTTTTAGCTAGAAGTCGCAGGTTCGCAGGAAATTTGGAGACGATTGCAGAGGAGACGACGACCGTGAACTTGATAGAACGCCTTTGGGCTGCTATCAATAGATTCTATAAGCTCTTGCATCTCCATGATTAACATGGCTATGCCCGAGCCTCCGGAAAAAAAATAAAAAATAAAAAATAAATAAATAAAATAGTAAAAAATAAATAAATAAATAAAATAAAATAAAATAAAAATAAAAATAAAAATTGATTACTGCAATTTTGGTTTTCTTGGATTTAAAATTCGGTCAGGAAACTACTACAATGTGGATTTGGTGGCCAACTTCTATACTATATAGATTTATTTGACATGTAAATCCTTTCTTTTGAACGGGAAAAGTCCGCCCAGATGAAGTTTTCCTATGTTGTGGTTTCAATGGATGTAAAGACTGTTATGTATAATCTCGAGGGGTTCGGTGATAGTACCAGGGATTATTTTTCAATGGGTGAAACCCTTTTGCAAAAGCTCTATTTTTGTGTTTTTTTTTTATATGCCGAAGCATCTCAAATGTTGAAGCTAAGTATAAACTTTTTGTCTCTGTGTGTATCTGGGCAACTTTTTGTCTGAGGTGAGAGTTTGATTTCCTGCATGAGGAGGTCCAAGAAGCTACGTTTGATTGTAGCTTTCATTGTTAGCTGCAAAGTGAAATTCCCTCAAAGGTTTGATGGTATGGATGAGCATGATCAATATGCCAATCACAGTGTTCTTCTTTGATATAAACATGAAAGGTTTGGATGGAATCCAGGGACCTATATATGTTGGTACATGTTGTGTTTTTTCCGGAGACAAGCTCTTTATGGAAACAAATGCTTGTGTATAGAGAGAAGGTGGACGTGGCCATGGAGAAGGGCCGAGTCCTCGAATGATGTTTTTTATTTTGGTTTCAATTCGTTTGATTTATCGTTGGAACCAATCGATGGTGGCTTCACTCATATGCTTGACTTGAACAGGGCAGCTTTGAGGTGTCAGAAGAGGTGCGGAAGCACGTGGAGTTGTTGGGAGGCTTTGAGCTTCCTTTGTTTGGGTTCAACCTGGTTGAAGGTTGAACACATTTCTAGCATGGTCTCGTGGTGCAATAGTAAAGTGAGCAGAGGGCAGTGTGGTGAGCTGCCTCAACATGATCATTTTTCTATACGGGTTGAAGATGAAAAAAAAAAATTGTTGTCTTCGTGAATTATTCTGATTTCCTGTTGATACCGGTCAACTTAACATGTAAATGCATTCATGTAAATCTGGTTAAAAGAATTAAATGTTGTATTTTTGTGACATTCAGTTTCTAAGTTGGCATACCATTTCGATAGAGAATCTGGATCAGCTTCTCTTCCCAAAGCCTTGAAAAGAGTTCCGCTTTTGGTATGATCACAACAGGTTGGATGTTCAAATCCCTCAGGTTGGATTTTCCTTTATTGTGTTAATGTTGATGCCTAACTAAGCATATGGAAGAGAGAAGAATAAAAGAAGATTTATGCATTTCAGATTTATAATTTTTTTTATTATTATTAATAGATTGCAGTGCTCCCCTGATGTCATGTTGCCAGTGTTTAATATTTCTTTAAGAGTTGTCATCTGAGTAAGGTAAATCTGGTTGAAATAATTGAGAGATTGTGAAATTTAGTTTGGCCAACTATTGTCATGAGTTTGAGTCTTTGTTGGAATTGGCCATTCCAATAATAAACAAATTTATTTTCTACCAGATATGATGAAGACATGACTGTGAAAATGGCATCAAAGAGTAGTGGTTAGAGCTACATGATGATCGCATTTGTGTGTGCCTAGTGTGACCAGGGGAGTAGATTGTGAAATAAAGTAGCGAGCATGAGGAGGCATGCCTGGAAGTAATTACTCTGCCTTGATACTATGAACAGGGGAAGTGTAATTACACTGTGATTCCAGGGAAATTGGATACTGAAACAAGAAATTTTTTTGTATAAAATTGTTGAATTTTATTCATGTTGACAGTGAGTTTGTCGACGACGCAGGATTGGACCATGGAGTCGTGGCTGAGTTGAGCCTTTGGGGCTGTGGTGAGCCTTCGTGGCTATGTTGAGCCTTTGCAGCTGTTTTGAGCCTTGGTGGCTGTGGTGAGCCTTGGTGGTTGTGATAAGCCTTCGTGGCTGTGTTGAGCGTTCGTGGCTATGGTGAGCCTTTGTGGTCGTGTTGAGCCTTTGTGTCTGTGGTGATACTTCGTGACTGTGTTGAGCCTTCGTGGCTGTGATAAGGATTGGTGGCTGAGTTGAGACTAGGGGCTACATTGTATCTCATCAAGGCTAAGTGTCTGAGTGGCAGAGGTGAATTACTGCTTGTCGAAATGTGAACTAGCAAGCAGGCGAAAGGGTGTTGGTCGTGCATGTTCATGAAGCAATGTGGAGTGATCAGTTTTCAGTTATCTGGTAGGGATCAGATCGAAGACAACATACAGTGTATGATGTTGTATCTGACCACAACAACAGTGTGGGTAGTGTTCTGGTGAACTGAAATTCGGGGCAGTCTCTCTGTAGTAGTGAATGGCGTGGCATGTGTTGAATGTTTGCATGCCAGTTTTCTTTATTTATTTTTTTCTTCATGTGTATTGTATTACTATCATGGTTATCACTTGTGCTTATCGTGTCATTTGGTATCATTTTTTTTGTTTAGTATGGGTAAATGTGGACAAGTCTTGGAAATTTGTATAAATATTGACATTTATGACCTCAATATAATGTCATTCTGTTAGAATTCGCAACTCTAATTGATGATAGGTAAAACATGGAGACCAAGAACAACTTGCCAAAGTAAAATGAAAAAGCTAAAGACTCAAAAGTACAAAGCCAAAGTAATGGTGTGTTCGAGCATATGAATAGTGAGGTGTTTGTGGAGGTGAATGATATGGTTAGCGGCAAAGGAAGATGGACAATAAAGTTTGTGAGAGTTTTGTTTGTGTGAGTTTGTTGGAATAGACTCATGACCATGGTAGAGTATGAGTCACAGTTTGTAATTAGAAGAAAATATACATGTCATTTATTGTTTCTACGTGCTGTAAGACCCAGAGAGGCATGCATACCCCTTTGTTATATGTTCTCTCTTTCAGAGATTTTTAACACCCTCGAAGAGTGTGTCATGTGGGATGGATACACTTGGGTGGGCTGTATTGGTTTTTGACTCCATAAAGTGAAATTTTATATCAAGGGGGAGTTAATCGAGAGGTTGGATGAACCATGTATGTGAAGGACTTCCTAATAAATTAGCGGTTGCAACGGTTGGAACCCATGCATTTCGGTAGATGGTTGTTCCTTTATATGGACACCAACAATAGCATGAACAAGATACAAAGTGTAATTCCCAAACAGAACTAGTGTAGTTACCAAACAGGACTAGTTGTAGATTTTGCAGATAGTTATTGAGAAAATTAGTCATTAAGGGGGAGTGTTGGAATTTGTAATTCCTACTTGTCTTTAGTTGTGGTTTTCTCTATGTATAGAGTATGTTCCTATTCTATAGGTTAATTCCTAGTTTGGTGTGAGGTTGAGATATTCTCTCAACCAAATTATTGTGCGTCTAAGATAGCTTCTCTATCTTGAGACTATACCTCATGTATATATGTAACTCTATTTGTTTGATTAATATGATAGAGCTTGTACGCTTAGTTTCTAAGTAAACATACATAATTTTCTCATCTGCTTCTCAACCTGTTCATATTACAAGTCATTTCCTAAAATAATTATTCAAAAAAATAAAATATATTACTCAACTAGCCATCAAACATTTCGAACATGCATAAATTGATTTTGGTTACAAAAAATACAACTTTTATTCATGAATAAATGGAGGAGGAGGTGAAATATCCCTTTGTCATATTTTTGTAACTAGATTTTTTAGGAGAATAAAAGGGAGTGGCAACCATTTGTCGTACTTTTTCCACTTGAGACGGGTCAATATGGATCACTCTAAAATCCCTCCGCTGTTGAATTATTGTTATTATTATTATTGTTTTTCCTTAAATTTTAACTATTGTTGTGGAATGGAAGAAAATACAAGAAATCTGTGGAATCCCGATGTAAATAAATATGTTATCAATAAATAAATGAGACTAGAAACACTTGAGAATGAGATTTTTATTTGAAATAATTCTTCCGTGAATAATTCTAGAAGTAATTCTAAATAGAATTAATGGATGGGAGACAAATCCATGAAGTTTCTTAGATGGAGTTAAAATATGGGTTGGTATTAGCATAAAGCATCGCGAGAGATAAAAGTGAGCTTTTATAAAAAAATAGCCTAGGCCAGTGGTCGTGAGAAACCACAAAAGCGGGACACCGCTAAATGAAAAAATATCTCACGGATGGAAGGTATATAATACATATTGCAAGGATCAGCAAAGGTTTTTGATACCTTGATGATGATGAATCTCATCTCGGGGGTGAAATGAGGAGTAAAATTATATGTTTGGGTTGAAAAAAATGTTCTATTCTCAAGCATGCCTATCAATGGTATTACTGGTTAGATTATTTTATTTATTTTGTCTTTAATATATGAAGATTTGAAAGATCTTGTGATAGTTTTTTCTGAAATAGAAGTGTAACAATATTTAGAAATTGTTATTATGAGAACAGTTGAATTATATTATGTTGTAATTTAGAATTGGCATATTTGTTCTTTAATTTTCTCGAAATACGTTTTATGTTTTTTTAGAAGATATGTGCTAATATTTATTTTTTTATAAAATACTGAAACAATTCATATAGATAACTTACTCGCAAAAAAATCGGAAGGTTGGTATAGGTTGTTACAGGTTTATTGTTAACATATAATGTACTTGTTAAACAATTGTTCCTATTCACACTCGATATAAAAAATAATTGATGTTTTGATCTTCTAGCTTATCCTAATAAAAATGTTCGATTAAACAACACGGCTAGGATTTTCACCACAACATTTTTTTAATATCTTACATGCATGTATTTCCACATGATACAATAAACAAAGAACATGATATAGTAAAAAAATATCTTGGCAATGTGAAATCATCAATGGTGTTAAGCATCACATGTAGTTGAAGAACAAAAATATAAATGAGACAACATTTAGAACTATTTCAACCCGTCATGAGAAAATATGGATAATTAAAACAATATTCTTACTGGGAATAATATAGCCAAGATGGGGGATTACATATTTTTATATTTTGTCAGGATGGGCGAGGAAGACACTCGGATGTACTAGTCTAGATGACTAAACCCTATTTGAAGGAAAGTTGTGACTACTACAGAAACCAACTTGTTTGACTGATAACCAACTCCACCTTTAAGGTAACATGTAGACTGTATCTTTTGGTTACTACACATAAAAATATAAACTTGTGGGATAGACTAGGAAGCACACAAAGAAAACCACTAAATTTCTATATCAATACCCATTAAGTATTTATGTGCATATAATTGAAAAATAAAATAACAAACAAAGAGGAGGGTATTCTATATTTTAATCCATGTACCTTTAATAAAATAATTTTTCTTATTTTAAAACATAAGACAATGATCTAGATTTAATAAAAAATGATTTGTAAAAAACCAGTAACCATATATGATACATAGGAAGGAGTATTATTAGAGCGTAACATAATTTGACATATCATACTGTGCATGGAAAAAAAAGGGCATAATTCCTATCAATGTTACATTCTCATAAATTCAAACAGAATAGAAGGGAATTACTCCATCTGATAAAAATACGGTAATAATAATAGATGCCATAATTAAACAAAGAAAATAATTATTAACGACCAAAATAGGATGAGCTACATATTTCAAATAACATGGTCAGTCATTATACAATTTAATTCAGTTAGGAAGGTCTCGTAAATTTGAAGGGAAAATAAACAGAGTACACAGAGAGGGCGACTAGTGCCTTAATAATAATAAAAAATTGTCGACGGAATTCCATAGAAACAGAACATCGGAGAAGAAAATCAAAATTATTCTAGTGCTCCTCAACACCCAAATTAATCAACGAGTAAATTCAAGTGTTCTTAAATGACCTAGAACCGATAAAATCAAGGATTTCATTTGAAGTGATGAACTTGAACTCTATAATATAGCTCTACACTAGAACAAGACAGGTATAACATACCTACACACAAAAACACCAAAAAAAAACAAAAATTATTTGATATTTTCAAAACCAAATGTAACTGAATGTATATGAAAAACAAGAAAATAGAGAGGGCTTTACCGGTAATACCCGAAGAGAGTCCTGAGGTATGGCCAGTAACCTGCTACAACAAGCATAGAGAGTAAGGGCAAGAAATATAATTATAGATATATATAGAAAATAGAAAAGTAAAATAACGTTGAAAGATTATAAAATCTCATATAAATTCAAAATTCCTTAAGCCCAAAGTGTCATTTACCTGGAAAGTATCCATTGGAGAACATAAAATATGAACTATTGGGAGCATGTGACCTCATGCCTCGTTTGAGGGCATAAGAGGAAGAAGCTACAAGGCCAGGTAATTTTAGTGGAAACCCTATAAACAACAATATAAATAAAATATAATAAGATAATAGTCATTCATTGTCATGAATGCTGAAATTTTAAATAAAAAACAACCAATAGGGTTATATAACAGGCGTTTACATTAATATACCAACTACACACTGAAATTGAACGAGAAAAAATCGATTCTACATAGGGTTGTGTTGCACTCCCACTATCCACGCAAATTTATGGGTAAGTTCACCTCGTATAACCAACCACAGGAAAAAATGGAACAATTTTTGAACCCGTGAAGCACTAAATTACCCATGAAATCTGTCAAAGTGGGACAAGGGTTACCTATAGTCAAAATGTTGTGATAGTAGTGAGCAGAGTTGAATGAAAATGAAACCTTTAGGCCAGGGAAGTAATCCATTAGAATAAAACCATTCATGCAACAAAGAACAGATGGAGGAAATTCACAACCTTACAAGACACCTGGAGCGTGGTGGATATGGAGGAATGAATTTTGGCCATGGGGAATAGGGTTTAGGATTAGGAGGGAGGAACCTCTGCCCTAGATCCACATTCCATCAATCTTGGTCATAGAACATTTCCCAAGGGCCTTAACCCTACACATGAATATAAGTACATTTAGTCATACAAAAAGGTGGTCAACCAACTCCCCGGGAATGGTCAAATAGGTGGTGATTAATATCTCAAATACTGTTAATGGAATTTCATGGCGAAGGGTTGAAATATCACACCTCCAAAATTAACGTATTTTGTAACCATGGATTTGTAATTGTAATGGTAGCTATGAAATTAAGGTGTGTGGTAAGCTAGATCTATAATCACTTATAAAAAGCATAGTGAGTTGAATAAATTACCATAAGGACTAATAAAAATGAGCACTCAAAAGTGCGTAAGATAATATTTATAACATTGTAACCCAAACGAGTAAATATAGTCACTAATTCAAAGCCAAAAAGGTAAGCTTGGAAGTGGGTTATCAATATCATAATGTGTAAGGACGACGCAATCTAGCTGTGAGCTTAATGTGTTTAATAGTTATAAAAATTATGTATACAATAGAGTGTGTAATGTGACATTGGAGGATGCCAAAAATAAGTCCTTATTAAAACCATTCTCTAGTAATATTACCATCCCTTAGTAACAAAAGGTTGGTGAATAACTACCAGTTCTTGGTAAAACAATTGAAAACTTACTTCATGAAACGAGGCATGTTACTATTAGAGACAATTTTCACTTCCATTCTAGGATTTTTTCTTTTTTTGTTAAGGAAAATGGGAGATGTAAAAAATGGTATCAGAGCCCCCAAGTTCAGAAACTAGGGCGTTATGGAACCTCTACACAAATACTTATGTAGAGAAGGTAGATGTACCTTGTAAAAAAATTAGGGGAATGTATAGTTGTTGACTTATGTATGTGGTTGTACTATATTTTAGTTATATAAGAACAACAACAAGAGTGGTAGAGGATCCTCCTCCAGCAGTGATTGTTGGAGAAGGATTGTATGTTAAATTCTGAAATGGAAGGATCCATATAACTCTCAGTTGTTGGATGTTATTAGCAGTTTACAACAAGAACTAGGATACCTTCAAGCCAACAATAAATATTTATTAAACGGAAGTGAAGAACAAGATAAAATGATTATCATATTGACTGAAAAACCCGCAACTTTTAATGTGGAAAAGGAGGAGGATGCAGAGGCTTGATTACTTAACAGTACGAAAAATTTTCAAGGTTACGATTATGAGAGCAACCTGAAGGCCAGATTGTCCATCTACCAGCTGCTGGATAAATTTGCTCTCTTGTGGGAACAGGAAAAATTGTGCACTTTGGAAGAAGTGATGGTACCTTGGGAGGAGTTTTGAAAGTACTTCAAAAGCTGATATTTGAGTGACTATTATTATGATGACTGGGCCAAGTAATTTCATGAATTAATGTTAGGAAAACTCACGATGGACAAGTTTCTAGAAATTTTTTTTTTTTTTTTCATTATGTACCTTATATGAAATAATAAAAAGCTAAATTACAATGGTACATGAACTATTTTCCTACTATGTGCAAGGAGCAAATTCAGTTCGAAAATCCAAAAATGATGGATGAAGAGGTAAGAAATTCTAGGCTATGTTATCAGAAGTTCAAAATTAAAGGTGAATGTTCTAAATTATTGCATAATAAAGATAAAAAAAAACATGTGATGGGAAATAAATGACATAAACCTAGATATCTCAAGAATTTTGGCAAGGATCAGTGAAGGAAAATTTTTATTAAGGAAAATATAAATCCCGTGCAATCTCATATAGGATCAAGACCAATTGACCTGAATTTAAAATGGGTAATGGAGAGAAAGAGAAAGGACCACTAAAATTTTTGTGCTATGATGAGACTCATATGTTGAGGGGCTATGCCCACAACCCAAAATATATACAGAACATCCATGTCTTCCATGAAGCCAGATAAGTGAAAGACCTCAGTAGGAATATTCCCATAATAAGCGCAACCTTGTAGGATACGTATGGAGAGAATCAATATATGATGACTGAAATTGAAGGTACTCTACCTAACCAATTTTTTTCTATTTTAATTGATCTCGACGCTAGTTTCAGTTATATTCGGTCACATATGGTGGAAAAATTTAAACTTAAAATTGAAAAATATAGAACTACCAGACTGGTACAACTAAAAACTGACACCAAAAGAAGATTAACGATCTAGTAAAGTAAATCTACTCTTAATCTAAATGGTTACCTAAAAAAAGTGAACCTCAATGTACTTGCTCTAGGATCATATGATATACACATAGGAAAGGATTGGCTTGAGAAAAATGAAGCCATTATAAAATCACTGGGAAAAATAGTGACATGTGTAAATCCATAAGGAAAAACTCAGACAATTCAGGGTATGCCAAAATCCATATCTATTAGACAAATTTCAGTGTTACAAATGAATAAGAGTGCATGAAATGGGTGTTAGCTATTTATTTTTCATGTAGAAGCATGTAAAAGACATGACAAGGAACTAAACCTAGATACCCTACCAATAATTAAATATTTCCGAGATGTGTTTCTAGTGGAGATTCTCAGTTTACCACCTCATATAGATATAGAATTTACTATATATGTGGTATTTGGTATAGCCCTACTGTCCAGAGCACCATAGCAGATGAGTCCACCTAAATTATTGGAGTTGAAGATGTACTTCAAAGAACTGTTGGACGAAGGATATATTAGGAATAGTGCATCACCTTGGGAGGCACATGTTTTATTTGTTGAAAAAAAGGATGGCACATTTAGAATGTTCATTGACTATGAACAACTAAATAAGCTGACCATTAAAGAAAAGTACACATTGCCACATATTGATGACTTGTTTGACCCACTAAGAGGGGAAACTACTTTTTCTCAAGTTGATTTAAGAACCGGGTAACGTAAACTAAGGATAAAAAATGAAGATATTGATGAAAAAGCATTTAGAACCAGATATGGACACTACGAGTTCATAGTGTTACCATTTGGCCTGAATAACTTCCTAGCAACCTTTATATGCTTGATGAAAAACGTTATCAAAAAGTGTTTAGATAAATCTATAATCATATTTATTGATGAAATTATGGTATATTCCATAAATGAAGAAGGGCATAAGGAAGATATAATGTTGGTGCTAAAAAATTTAAGGGAAAATTAGTTGTATGCCAAATTGAGCAAGTGTGATTTTTATAAGACCAAAGTTCGGTATTTTGGTCACATTATTTCTAAGGAAGGATTAGCTTTTCATCTCGAGAGGGTTAAAGCCATGGCTAATTGTCCTCTACAAAAGGATGTGTTTGTTGTTCAGTAATTTATGGGACTTACAGGGTATTATCATATATTTATAGAAGGATTATATAGAATACCATATCTTATCACATCACTATAGAAGAAAAGAGTTAAGTTTAAATGAGAAAAATAATTTCAAAATAGTTTTGATAAAATTAAACATTTACCAACAACGACTCCCATTTTAAAACTAGCAGATCCAAATAAGGAATTTACAGTTTCCACTGATGCTTATACAGAAGGATTAGGAGGATTTTTATTCCAATATAATTCTGTAATAGATTATGAATCGATTAAGTTGAATAACCATGAAAGGAATTATGATGTATATGATCTAGAACTAGCAGTTATCATACATTCCTTAAAAATGTGGAGGCATTATTTAGTAGGAAACAAATTCACTTTGGTGACCGATCATATTAGTCTCAAATATATTTGTAGTAAACCAAACATTAATGGTGGACAACCTAGATGGATGGCATTCCTTAGTGGGTATGAATTTGAGATAAAACATATAACGGGGAAATAAAACAAAATAGAAAATACTTTGAGCAGACATTATTATAATATTATGGAAGTGGTTTTTAGTATTATTATAATAGACTTCATCGAGAAGATTATGAATTCCATAAATAGTGACCCAAAATATCTCGAAATACAATAGAGGTTACAATAACTTAACATTCCACAGTATGCAGGAACTTCATAAAGTCTATTGATTTATCAGAAAATATTATATGTTCCCAATGTACAAGGATTGAAACATACGATACTTGATGAGTATCATAAGAAACCATACACATGACACCTTGGGTACCAAAATATGATCACAACGTTGAGAAACAATTTCTTTTGGCCAAGTATGAAAGAAGAGGTGGAAAAACATCTATCAAAATGCCTATAATGTCAATAGGTTATGATTGATCATCAACACCCTAATGGGTTGTTCAATCCATTACCTATTCCGGAATGGAAGTCAGAAATAGTTTCCTTATATTTTACTACTGGGTGACCAAGAACTTAAAGATAACATGACTCCATAATGGTAGTGGTAGATACACTAAGTAAGGAAACAAATTTCATACAAGTACAATCCACTTACGGTACGACACAGATTCACAATATATTTATGAAGGATATTCTCATATTACATGGGGTACCTAAAATGATAGTGTCATACAGTGATGCCAAATTCACTACAAATTTTTATAAGAAATTTTTTGGGGTCATGGGAACTAAATTAAATTTCAATACATCCTAACATCCTCAAAGGATGGACAAATAGAAAAAACCAACCAAATTTTAGAAGACATGATCAGAATGTATGTTATGGACAAGCATACAAAATGGGAATATTTTCTTCACTTACTTGTGTTTGCATAGAATAAAAGTTATCAAACATCTATAAAAATTAGTTCATTCAAGGCCTTATAAGGAAAAAAATTCCATACAATCCTAAGTTGGAGTCAACAACAGGACAAATTAATTATTGGGCCAGATGCATTGTAGGAAATGGAATAGGCAGTACGAAGAATATAATAGAATATAAAAACAACACATGATCGGAAAAGGGGTTATGTAGACATGAAAATTAGATATAGAGAATTAAAAGTTTGAGATGATATTTATTCTAGGGTGAAACCAAGGAAAAACATGTTAAGGACAAGAACTTGTCCAAAATTAGCACCATGATTTTGTGGGCCATTTGAAAGTTTGGACTGAGTAAGACCCGTACCTTATCAATTTGAATTACCCAGTCACATTAAAATTCATAATATTTTTCATGTGACTTTACTTAAGAAATATGTACATGATAATTCTCACATTATTGACTGGAAAATGCTACACGTGGAACTTTAAGGAGACTTCCTAGCGAAGCCTCTCTCTATATTAGACAAGAAAGAGATCTCGCTTTGGAATTGAGCCCTCGTGTGGGTTACACTGAAATGGAAGCATTTTTCTCCTGAAGAGACTATTTGGGAGTTTGAATACGAAATGCAGAACAATTATCCATCAATGTTTCAAAATAAAGGAACTGAATATTGAATAATGAGGACGGTGTAAATTAGGAGGGGAAGAATGTGACATCCCTCTGCTGCTGAATTATTATTATTATTGTGATTGTTTTTTTTTTAAGATTTGAATTATGCTTGTGGAATGGCAGAAAATCCATGAATTGTGTCGAAAACCTATGTAAATAAATATTTTATCAATAAATAAGCGAGATTGGAAAAACTTGAGAATGAAATTTTTATTTAAAATAATTCTTCCATGAAAAAGTATAGAAGGAATTCCATATAGACTTAATTGATGGGGTGAAAATCCATTAAGTTTCTTAGCTCGAGATAAATGATAAACCAGGATTATCATAAAGCTTCATGCGAGAAAAAAACAAGATTCTTTGAAAAAATAGCCTAGGCCAGTGGTTGTGAGAGACCACAAAAGGGAGGTGTGGCCAAAGGAAAAATTACCTCATGGATGGTATATAATACCTATTGCAAGGATGGATAAAGGCTGTTGATACCTTGATGACGATGAATCTCAACCCAAGGATGAAATAAGGAGTAAAATTCTACGGTTGGGTGGAAAAAAATGTTCTATTATCAAGCGTTCCTATGGTAGGTAATATTCTAGGGGCTAATATTCGCAAGTGGTCTAATTTTCCATGCTTTTTCCAACAGAAAATTCCCTAATTTAAATTATTTTTAGAATTGGTTCACCCAAAATTTAAAGTATCATATTATTATAACCAAAAAATCACCAAAAAATTATATATACTAATATAAAATAATTAAGAACCTAAATAACTTTACAAAAATATCATAAACAATTTTACAATTTACATATTGGGGACTACTAAGATTCGCCAAGGTTTCTAAACTTTAAGATAAACTTCCATCCTTAAATTTTTCCCTGCCTATTGGCCATATTAGTAGTTAGATTATTTTATCTATTTGGTCTTGAATGTATGAATATTTGAAATATATTGTGATTGCTTTCTGTGAAATAGAAGTGTAAAAATATTTAGAAAGTGTTCTTATGGGAACAGTTGAATTATATTATGTTGTAATTTAGAGTTGAGCATATATGTGATTTAAGTATCTCGAAATAATTTTTTTTTTTCTTTAGAATATATGTGCTAATATTTGTTTTGTTATAAATGACTAAAAACATTCATGGTAGATGACTTACTAGAAAGAAAATCGGAAGGATCATATAGGTTTTTATAGGTTGATTGTTATCATATAATCTACCGGTTATACATTTTTTCCTATTCAAAGTGGATATAAAATATAATTGATGTTTTAAGCTCCTAGCTTATCCTAGTAGAAATGTTTGATTAAATGACATGGCTAGGAGTTGCACCAAAATAATGCTTTAATATACTGCATGCATGTGTTTCTGCATGATACAATAAACAAAGAACATGATTTAGTAAATAAAGAGTAAGATATAGTAATCAGAGAACACGATACAATAACAAAGAACTTGAAAATATGAAAGCATCAATGGTTTTGAGCTTCACATGTAGTTGGAGAACAAAAATATAAACTAGACCACATTTAGAATTTTTTTAACCAGTCCTGATCCAATATGGATATTTACCACAATATTCTTAGTGGGAATGATATATCCAAGGTGGGTAATTACATAGTTTTACAGTTCGTCAGGTCTCATGGGGAATAATCTCAGATGTACGAGTCTAGATGAATGAACCCTATTTGAAAGAAATTTGTGCCTACTATAGCTACCATCATTTTTTATTGATATCTAACTCTAATGCAACACATAGACTATATTTTTTGGTGACTACAAAAAAATACAAAATTATGCGATAAACTAGGAAGCACACATAAAGAACCACCAAATTTATAGATCAAGGCCCATTAAGTAGTTCTATGCATATAATTGAAAAATAACATAACAGACGGAGAGGAGGGTATTTTTTTTTTTACTATAGGTACCTATAATAAAATAAATTTTATTATTTTAAAAAAGAATCCAAATATTTGGATTTAATAACAAATGAGCTGTAACAAACCAGTAACCATATATGAAACTTAGGAACCAGTATTATTAGAGCGTAACATAATTCGACATATGATACTTTGCACAACCAACGAAGAGGATAATTCCGATCCAGGTTACATTCTCGTAAATTCAACCAGAACCGAAGGGAATTACTGCATGTGATAAAACTACGGTAATAATAGTAGATTCCATAACCAAACAATGAAAATTATCATTAACGAATAAAATAGGATGAGTTACATATATCAAATAAAAAGGTCACTCATTCTACAATTTAATTCAGTTACTGAGGTCTCCTCACTTTTGAGGGAAAATAAATAGAGTATACAGGGAGGGTGACTAGTTCCTTAACAATAATATAACACTTCCAAAAAAATTTGTTGGAACCAGAACCCAGGTGAAGAAACTAAAATTATTCCAGTACTCCTTGACACCCAAATATAGATATATATGAAAAAAAAAAGTAAAACAACCCTGAAACCTTATAAAATTGCATATAAATTCAAAATTCCTTAAGCCCATAGAATCGTTTACCTGGAAAGTTTCCATGGGATAGCATAAACTGTTTTCCAGTGCAAGCATGCGACCTGATTCCTCGTTCAAAGCCATTAGAGGAAGAGGCCAAAATACCTTGGAACTTTAGTGGAACCCCTGCAAAAAACAACGTAAATAAAATATAAGAACTAAATACTCATTCATTGTCATGAATGCTGAAATTAAAAAAAGACAACCAACATGATTATACAATAGAATTTTACATGAATATACCCACTACACATCGAAATTGAACAGGTGGGAACAAATTACGCATAGGGTAATACTACACTCCCACTATTACCGCAAATTTTTGGGTAAGGTCGCCTAGTATAACCAACCACTAGAGACAATAGAATAATTTGTGAATTCCTGAAGCACTAAATTAACCAAGAAATTAGTCACAGCAGGACAGGGATTACGTGTAGTCAAATGGTTGTGACAACAGTGAGCAGAGTTGAAACACAACAACACCTCCACTTGAAGGAAGGCATCCATTAGAAAAAAAACCCTTTTTTGAATTGAGGGGTCTTGACCCAGGTTTAGAGTTTATCGCACAACAAAAAAACCCTCCAACTCTGCAATGACCTACTTCCGTAGATCAAAGTCTCACCTGAAGCAGTATGGGGGGTGTTGGAACCAAGTTTCTGGACCCTGAGTAACAAATTTATGTGGTGGCCATAAATAGGTTTATTGAAGAACTTATTGTAGAATGGAAATACATAAGCTCATATATAAATCAGTACTTATCAGATCAGATTGTCACGAATACAGATAATGCATACAACAGATGTATCGCATATCAACTTCGATGCAGATATATAAATAACATAATCACATCTTCACAATGCGCAATAAATCAAGTAGATTTATTCATAAAATTAACCATCAACGTATACTCATGCATAAAGAAAAGGTTTACTCATGCAGATATAACAGAAGTAACGTGATCTCAAAGAAATAACAATAAACAGATAATTCAAACACATAACACAATTTCTTCACCAAAAACAGTCTTTATATTAGATTAAAATGGTTCGGTACAGTCATAATTTCCCCTTACAATTACCCTTATGTACACATAGCTAGTAGAGTCTGCACACAGCGAGGACTAGGTCTCCACACACAAAGCCAACAGGAGCCTTTCTACCTAACCCAAACTTACAAAATGTATCACAGAATCATAACAATACTTAGATATAAAACATCATGATTCGATATTTTACTTAGACTCAATCTTCCTATATTTATATTCATGTAGTGCCTAGATGCTATGGTCTCAAACCATCGTTTGAGGCCCACATTTTATCCTTACAACCCATTTACATAAAAGGGGGACTTTGACCTTTTTGCGCAGCACGCATATCCAAAAATACATTCAAAAAGTTACTCAAAATTTTCCCCAGGGGACCCCGCTCCAATAGGCCCCCAACACAAACCTGTGACTTGTCCCGAGTCACTGTGGGGTCAGATTCTTCATCTCTTTTTGGAGCACAGTGACAGAAGTTTTCAATGGAAGCACCACCTCAAGGCTTTACACAGCATCTCTCTATGCTTCAGTTACCATTTTTTTCTGTAGTGAGTTCAATACTTCTCTAAGTCTGTTGAAGGGTATTCAGTATGCCATCCAATATTTGTGATAGATGTAGAGCCTCCTTGACCCACAGTTGTATCCTTTCTTCGAGCGACTATTCTCTTCGGTGCACGTCCACGATTTTGGTCTACATTACCTGGCCCTCCTGTAGGCGGGAGAGGCACTATGCAATCATGAGGGTGGGTGCCGCCATCCTAATATCAGAAAATTGTTGCTCCTTGACATGCAACTCATTGCATAGCTGTTGGACCATTGGGTAATTCTAAATCAAATTCTAGGCACCCATGGCCTCATCCAATAGCTAACCACATTATGTGATTTCGACGACAATGTTGTTTGTGTCTTGTGTCACATTGGGAGCACTCTAAGCTTTCACTTCTCACTATGTTTCTAGTTGCAACTTTAACTGCAGGTTTGCAATCTAATGTTGAAATTCAGCTTTGATAGTTTGAAATTTTGGGTGCGAGGCCTTTAATGCAGTAGCTAGCCCTTCTAATTTAACTGCTGGGGGAGCTGCGGCAAGGACCGTTGGGATGTCATTGTAGAATTGGTTGTTTTTTTCTTTTATTGTAGCGTGCTGAGCCTCGGATACTCGGCATGCTTCTTCGGTGTTGTTTCTTTGGTGCTGTGGTACTCCTAATGAAGCCCAACCACATGCTGTTGAGCTTCATTAATGTAACGGTAGGCACATGATTCACAAAACTGTAGCTCATCCATGATCATGCTGTGGACAATATGTAATTTCCCTGTAGGTAACATAGTCAAAGAAATATTAATTTCCTCACTGGCTTTGAGCTGCCGGTGCAGCAGCTGAGACTCAACTCAAATGGCTTGTTCATGAATCTAAAACAAAGAAGCTTGTCCTATTAAAGGCAATATTTTTTTCATGGGCTGTCCACTGGCAGCAGACATGATTGCTTGTAATTGGCTCGCTTGTGCAATGCTCGCCTAAGTCTGGCTCAATTGAACTTTTAGATATTGGATGCCAATCTGCAACCCATCAAGTGCATCCTTGTACTGCACCTCTAGGTCTATCCATATATCTTCAGTTGATGTCATGTCTGTGTTGGATATTTCATTGAAATCATCCTTATTTAGTCCCAATTCTTCTTCGTCGGTGGCCTTGGAGGCCTTTCTTTTCTTCTTTGATCCTCTTGCAGCCTGAGAACTATGCTTTTTTTCCTCGGAAGTTAGGACTTCCAGCAGCTCCTCTATCTCCTTAGCCTAGACACCATTCTTCTCAGGTGTAGTGTCTATCTCTAGGTCAATCATCTCCCTAGTTGTAGTCGGCGTGGGCTCTGACCCAGTGCTCTTGTCGGTAGGTTGTGTACCATTGGAAGGATTGGTAGGCATATTTGAAACAGAGGTATATGCTCCTTCCACAGTGTGTGGTCCCACCCAAGCTGGTTGTTTGTGCTCAACCTAGTGTTCTTAAATTGAGTTCAATAATTGTCAACCAGGGTTGGTAAACTGCTGAAGTGTGGTGCACTATATGTGCCTAGGTATTTGTTTCTCACTACGTTGTGTTTAGTTTTTTTTGATGTTTTTGGTTTTATGGTTTTATGTTTGAAAAGGGAAGGAACTAAATGCTAGTGAAAAGAAGCTATTGGCCTAAACTATGGATGGAAAATAACAAATGAAAATACTAAAACAGAACAAATCCTAAACTATGGCTAGCAAACAACAAATGCAAAGCTTCATAATGACTTCAAGGAAATAAATCACAACATGATCTTAAACTTATCCAATTCATTCATTAAATATGTGTTGGAAGAGCTTGGGAAATGGGAAAGTTAAGTGTAAATGAAGTTCTCCTAACTAAACAATCAAACAATCAACTTACAATGTTACAACATCTCATCCATGACTAAAGGTTTATTGGAATATATTTGGAAAAGAACATTTGTAGCATAATAAGATTTCTACTCTAAACTAGCTTCTAATTCTGTTCTGCAACTCAATTTAACACCACTAGGCCTCACTCAGAAGTTATAGATTTCCTTTTTAGAATAGTCTTTGAGAAAAGGCTTGTTTGTGAAATGGAAAAAAGGTTGCAAAATACTCCAGGTCTTAGACTGATACTAACTTCTGTCTAAATGATTATATATTAATGTGAGGTTGGAACAAAAGAAGTTTTGTAAATAATGAAGACCGTGGTATTTAAATTTAACAACTAATACAATTTAAAAACGCAATGGATAATAACTAAACTGGAGTGCTAATACAGTGAGCTAAGACTAAACTAGAGTGCTACTAGTCTACTTGAAGTACAGTGAACAGTGTTAAATTACAATGCCATTATCAAACTTGAATTGTAGTCACAGAGCTGAACTAAATGCATTCTACCTCCGGAGTGCTATAACTAAATTAACATGCAACTAACCTAAGGAATTCTACAGCCCATCTCGTTCAGTATGAATGATATTTTGGAAGAGTTTGTGAAAACAAGTATGGCTGTATTATTCAATACAATTAAACATAAACATAAGACTGAAAGCAAATACAACTAGAATCTAAGACACCACAGCTATTTCTTATTCGTTGTTAATGATATTTTGGAAGAGTTTGTAAGAGTAAGACCGGCTGTGACACTTAGTGTAAACAAGCAACTAAAACCTACAATACCACAGTTATGCCTTATTCATCATGATGATATTTTGGAAGAGCTCATTAGAGTAAGTCCAACTGTGATAATTAACGAAAGGAAATGCAACTAAAACCTACAATACCATAGCTATGCCTTATTCATCGTAATGATATTTTGGAAGAGCTTATTAGAGTAAGTCTAGCTGTGATAATTAATGTAAACAAGTATGAACATAAACTTCAGAAACTTGCCTAAACTAGAAATAAAAACAAGACTAAAATACTTATCTACCGTATAAACAAGGCTGCTCAGGAGGCAGGGGCCCTCTACCACCAGAGTAGCACGAAATCTACTTCAATATTGATTCAACGCTTTCAAGGAAATGATGCTTCTTTCATTAAAGAGAAATTACTTCAAAACAAAGTGTTTTCGGACTTCTGAAATCTAGCAATCAACCATAAAATCTAACCTTGTCCCTCGGTTTCCCGAGCATATTTATAACAAAATTACATAACCGTATCTGAGATAACATAGGAATAATTGTCTTTCCTAATAAAAACCAAACTAGGACTCTGATGATGGTCACGTAACAGAATTAAGGACATTTGGACTGTCCTTATCCTGTTAGGAGTCTACCTCCTAGTTTGAGTTCCCACGTGCTTAACCACCTACATGATTCCGTTCAAACTTCGTGGAGAGCAACAAATGATGAGGGCATGATGTGGAATACACCCATATGTGTTTTTCTCCAAGATGACACCTGGAACCTGCGTAGACATGAAGCCGGCTGCAGAATTGGCAACTAGCTATAGAATGTTTGCACTCTGTAGCTAGATTTAGTTCAAAAAGTACTACAATGACAAAATCATAAAAACATAGCAAGTTACTCATGATATTCATTCTTAAAGCAATTTTGTCTAATTCTATTGATCATTTAAGCCTGAGATTAACAATGAACAAAAGAAATGGAGTGGAATGTGGTGGAAGAAAGAACATTCTTGGAGCTCAACATACCCCCACTGCTAGATTCTTGCATGTCCTCATGCAACTATTCCATGAATTCTGAGACCTCTGCAAGAACATCCAACCCTCTTCTTCTTCTTTTCCTGGTATTTAAAGGCCTTCTGGGCTTCCTGATGACTAAATTGAACCTTAAATTGGTAAGTGCCCTGATTAACTTTTTGTTTCTCCTTTTCAATTTTTCATTGGCCTTTTCCACTTTGTCCATTTGTAGAGACAGGGTTGAATTCATATTGGTTTTTAGTTTAACTTGCTCCCTCAAAATATCATTTTCAGTCCTGATATGCCTATTAAGTACTTCTAGCTTGTACTTATCTCTTCTTAGCATATCTATTTCAGACTCTGGTGGACTAGGGGTTATGTCTCTACTTTCTGAAGCTTTTCTCTCCAATGACTCAACATAGTTGTAAATTTCTTGTTGTGCAGGGTCTATTTCAGGAGCTTCTTCATCAAAATCCTGCTCAGTAGGTGTTTCTTCGTCTTCTATGTTTATGACTCCAGTTTTTTTAACTTTTGTTTTCTTTAGTATCCCCCTCAGTCTGTGGCTCCTCCTCGGTTGAGATGGCCCTTCTCCTTTCCCTCTGGCAAATTTTCTTATGATCCTCTCTTTCATAAGCTGCTTCTTAATCTGAACTA
The DNA here is from genome assembly GCA_034641835.2 of Pinus albicaulis. Classification (NCBI taxonomy): domain Eukaryota; kingdom Viridiplantae; phylum Streptophyta; class Pinopsida; order Pinales; family Pinaceae; genus Pinus; species Pinus albicaulis. The sequence goes on from CM076582.1 coordinate 942,571,236, forward strand.
ATTTTTTAGAAATCATTTCTTCACTTCTTTCTTGTATTGTTTTACCATTTTCTGCTTCTTTTTGTAGGTTTATCTTCAGGTGGAGGTCCCTTTGGTTCCTCAAAGTGATTTCTCACCAAGAAGTCATCCTAAGTATCTCCTATTTTTGCTAAATGATGTTCAATTAAAATCTTGAATAAACCATGGTGGTATAAGGTTGTCTCCAGAAATTGAATTCTCTTTTGAACACTTGAAGCCATTTTCTTTAAACTTTGAAGCAAGAAAAATGGCAAGTTGAGTTATTATTCTAGAAAATTCATTATCAATCGAATATGGTAAACATAGAAAGTACCATATCTACCTTCACAAGTGATGAATTTTTGCAGGACAAGCAACATGTTCCTCCATTTGTTTTTTAATGCAGAGCTATGGATACCCTTTTTAGAAATAGTGACATCCATACTTGGTGACTTGAGTATTTTCTTCCATGCTTCGTTATGAAATTCTCTGTTCTTAAACCACCTTTCTCCTTATCTAGGCAATCCTATTGCTTCTGCAATAAAAGCCTCTGTGATAGTGAATCTAATATCTCCAACTTCAATCTCGGCTCCATTAAAGGATCTTGCAAAAGTTTTAGTAACCTCTTTGTGGAAGCCATTGAATTTTTCAAGGAATTGCAACCATCCTGCTTGTTGTAAGATTTCTCTGATTTGGGGATAGCCTTCCAAGTATTTAGTGCCAACTAGTTCAATTCTCACGATGAGGCCCATAACTTCTTCTTCAATCTTCAATCCACTAGTCTTCTGCTCACGGTGAGAATGGTCGTTAACAAATTGTTTTTTCCCTACAAATGTTTCCTCTGTTCACGGTGATAATGGTTGTTACAGAGATGCCTCTGTCTCACAGACCCAAATGGTTAAAAGTTGGCTACGGGAAAGAAAGATATGGAGTGGTTACGGAATGAATATAATGAGGTGAGGATGATGTATATGAGTTGAAAGATATCACAGAAGGAAAGACCGCGGAGATATTTTGTAACGAATTCAAAAATCATCATTAAATGCTCAGTGACGTGACTAATCCAATCACTTCAGCACTTTAACCGTTTAGATTTTTAAATGATGATCGGATATGGGTTTTGAAATGGCGGAATAGAAGGAGTTTTATCCAAAGTTTTTGCGGGAGGTTTGTTAGGCATGATCAACAAAATTAATTAAAACAACTTTTTGAATAATATATAACTAAACTATGCTAAAAATTTTCATGATATGTCATTATAATCATTTCATACCTTTGCCTTTGCTTTGATTTTCTTGTGATCTTCATATGCTTTGTTCTCTCCTGAAAATCATTAATTTTTGAGTCTTCATAACCTTCTTGATTTTTCTTGTTCTTGGATATGCAGGATCATTTTGTTGCAGATCAAATGATTACTAGATAGTGCTTTCAGGCTCTCTGGCTGCAGAATGTCTATCTGGCTGCAGAATGTCTGACTGGCTGCAAAATGTCTGATTGATTGCAGAATGTACCTGTAGAGAACTTTGAATATGGTTTGAAGCTGGAATGATGAAAGGTTGTATGAAATGAATAATGAAATGTGGTAGGATGGAGTATGAATGAAATGAATAATGGAGTGGAATGGATCACAACTTATGAAATGGAGTGAAATATGAGAAGTGGGCTGCAATTCATGATATGTATTATTTAATTGCAGAAAACATTAAACTTTAAAAATATGGAATTGAAATGAGGTGGATGAAGTATGGAATGAAATGAATGAAATATGGAATGAAGTGAAGTATGAATGAATGAAGTGAAATGGAGTATGGATGAATGAATGAAATGGAATATGAATGGATGAAATGAAATGGAGCATAAGTGAAATGGATATGCACTTATGATTTTGTAACAGCTGCTTGTAGAAAAAAACAAAATGGAAAAGTTAGAGTGTCAAAAAAATTCTGATTTTCACTCTATCTTTTCTGTATAAACATGCCAATTAGTGATTGGTTTTCATGTTTATACTTTTTTTTTTTTTTATTATTATTTATTTATTTATTTTTCAATATATCTGACTTCAAAAAATTCAATTAAGTTGATGAAGAAGAAATATTCTTCTTCATTAACTTCACATCATTGTTTTCCTGGAACTTCTTGACAAATTCTTCTCTTGAGAGTGGTTTGTGATACAGCTTCAATCTATGACCATTCACAAGAAAAGTAACATCTTCTTCATCTATTGTCCTGATTTTTATTGCTCCATTGTCAAAAATTCTCACAATTTCATATGGCCCAAGCCAATGTGTTTGAAATTTACCTTGAAAATCCTTGAACTTTGAATCAAACAAGAGAGCCCAGTCACCTTCTTTGAACTTCTTCTCCTTGATGTACTTGTCATGCCATCTAGTCCTTTGCTATTGGACAAGACTTTTTTTCTAAACTGCCTCTTGTCTGATCTCATCCAATTCATTAATCTTCTCCAATCTCTGTTTTTGTGCCTCTGATAGATCAAGTCCTAGCTGAACTTCCATTTTGAAAGTTTGAATCTGGAACTCTATGGGAAAAAAAACTTGCTTTCCATAAAAAATTTCATAAGGAGTATGGTCTGTTGTGCTTCTCCATGTAGTTCTATAGGCCCACAAGGCTTCAGGAAGCCTATCTACCCAATATTTTCTATGTAAATGGATAGTCTTTGTTAGGATCCCTTCAATAACCTTATTAGTAGATTCCACTTGACCATTTGCTTGTGGATGATAGGGAGTAGATTTTCTATGTCTGAATCTGTACCTCTCCATCATTTGTTCCACTAGCCTTGATGTGAATTGAGCTCCTTGATCTGTAAAAATTTCCCTTGGGACACCAAAACGAGTAAAAATATCCTAAAAAAAAAAATTAACTACAGATGCTTCAGTAGCAAAAAGTGATTGCTTGGCCTCTACCCATTTGGTAACATAATCAGTGAAAACTAATATATATATCTTTTTTGTCTTGATGGAGGACTAATAGGTCCTACAAAATCCAAAGCCCATTTTTCAAAAGGTTCAATATGTACCTGAGGTTGTAATGGCATCTCACCTGAAGGAGAAGGTTTCCCTACCCTTTGGCAACTGTCACACCTTTTGACATACTCTTTAACATCTTTAAACAAGGATGGCCAATAATATCCTAAATGAAGGATCTTATAGGTTGTCCTTTTATCAGCAAAGTGTCTGCCACAAGGTTCATCATGACATGCTTTGAGAATCTCAGGCATCTCATCTTCTCGAACACATCTCCTAATGATAAAATCTAGACCTGTCTTGTACAACTCATTAGCAACCCATGAATATTTTTCACTGTCATGAATGATTTTTCTTTTATCTCTTGCATTCATTATTGAAGGAAATTTTCCTGAAAATAAATAATTAGCAATATCAGCAAACCAAGGAGTTTGGGTAGAAATTGCAAAAAGATATTCATCAGGAAATTGATCTTCAACTGGAGTGTCATCTTTGATGTTTTGGAGTCCAGATAGGAAATTAGCTACTGTGTTTTGTTTTCCAGGCCTATCTAGAATGGTAATGTTGAATTCTTGTAAAAGCAATAGCCATCTTATAACTCTGCCATTATTAATTGATTTGTTCATTAAGTATCTAATTGTAGAATGATCTGTGTGAACAAAAGTTTCATAGCCTGTTATATAGTGTCTGAATTTGTTTATGGCATGAACAACAGCTAAAAACCCTTTTTTAGTTACAGTATAGTTTAACTCTACAGGAGTCAAATTTTTACTGGTATAGTAGATGGCATAAGGAATCAGGTCTTTTTGTCCCAATACTGCTCCTAGAGCTATATCTGAGGCATTTGTTGAAATATGAAAAGGTAACCTCCAGTTAGGTCCCCTTAAAATAGGTGCTTTAGAAATTTTTGTTTTCAGGGTCTCAAAGGCTAACTGGCAATCAAAATTCCAATTGAATTCACAGTCTTTGGTAAGTAATTTGAAGAGTGGAGATGCTATCTTAGTGAAGTTTTCTATAAATCTTCGATAATACCCTGTAAATCCAAGAAAACTCCTAACATATTTTTGACAACTTGGAATAGATAAGTTAGAGATGACTTCAACTTTTGACTCATCAACTCTAATCCCATCCCTTGAAATGTGATGTCCTAAAACAATTCCTTCAGTAAACATCATAAAACACTTTTCATGACTAAGTGAAAGATTTGCTTCTTTACATCTCTTTAAGACTTTTTCCATGTTTGCTAAGGCTTCTTCAAATGTGTTTCCATAAACTATGAAATAATCCATATATACCTCTACAAAATCATGTATTAGATCTGAAAAAATTCCTGATACTGCCCTTTGAAATGTTGCAGGTGCATTGAATAATCCAAATGGCAATAATTGGTAGGCATAGGTACCCCAAGGACAGGTAAATGTGGTTTTGTCTTGGTCCTCAAGTGCTACTTGAATTTGATTATAACCACTAAACCCATCTAGAAATGAGAAGTACTTTTTGCCAGCTAATGTATCTAACACTTGATCTATGAAAGGTAAGGGAAAATGGTCTTTAAGAGTAGATTTGTTTAATTCTCGGTAGTCAATACATACCCTCCATTTACCATTTTTCTTTGGCACAATTACCAAAGGATAAACCCACTGACTATCTGAAATAGGATAGATAAAGTTGACATTCAACAATTTCTACAATTCTTCTTTAATAATGTCCCTAAGATTTGGATTCATCCGTCTTTGAGGTTTTCTGATTGGTTTACAATTTCCCTCTATGTAGATGTGATGAGTGCAAGTCTTGGGGCTTATCCCTTTCATATCAGTGTACTCCCATGCATATGCAGAAGAATGTCTCTGTAAGATATTGACTAGCTCTTCTTGTTGAGATTTTTCTAGGTTCTTGTTTATGTTTAAAGTTTTGCCTAAAAATATCTCAATTGTAGAGCTGCCAAATTTATCCATGGAATAGAGAGACATCTGCCTTGATGAAAAAAAGTCAATGTTGGATTCTTCTTGAAATTGTTCATGTTTATGTTCCGAAGAGGATTCAAAGTTTTCTAAGGTATTCAGAATTTGACTATATTCACTAATTTCTGAAATTGTGAAGAGAGGTTGTAAGTCTTCTTCATCCTCTTTCCATTGAGTATCATCTAAATATGTAATTGTCCTTGCTAGAGGATACAAAGTGAATTTATTATTTGAACTACCATCATAGATGTACATATCACCGGATCTACAACTAATGAAAGCATCAAATATAGCTAACCAAGGTCTTCCTAATATAATAGGATGTCCTCCTAGATTATTCTTAGGAGTTAGGATCATGAAATCCACAGGGTACTCCCAGGAATCTAGGGACACTGGAATATATTCTATTACCCCATTAGGTTTGATCACAGATCTGTCTACTAATTGTAATAATGTGGGTGTAAAGATAAGATTAGGAAGTTTCAGTTTATCCATGATTTGTCTACTCATGATATTGATTGCTGCTCCTAAGTCAATGAGTGTGTTTTGGATCTCAATTCCATTGATGTGAATTTTGACAACTGGATTTCCTGGGTCTAGATACTTTGAAATAGAAATCTTACCGATCATAATTTCTTCTATTTTTCCTGCCAGTTGAATTTTCTTTGTCTCTCTCTTTTTTTTTTCTTGTTTTCTTCATGCTCAACTCCTTTATTGTCTTTGCTAAAATTGGAATTTCCTTGATGGGTTGTAATAATGGAATATTAATGCAAACATTTCTCAGCTCATCTAGGAAATCATAATTAGGCACCATAACTTGTTTTTCTACACCTCTATCAATTTGTAATCTTTCTGGAAAGGGAGGTGTAGGAGTGGATGTTGATGGCTGCTCTAATACAGGAGTTGAAATTATTGGTTCTTTTTGTTTTGATTTTTCAATGTTTGGGTCCTGAAAATATGTGTCTTCTTCAACACTTTTATTTTCCCGTAGAGAGTCTTCTTTACAGTTGTATTATTCTTGTTTGATCACTAAAGGTTTCCTCTTTTCAAGTATTCTTCCAGACCTAAGTTGAACATCACTAAGGTCTAGAGGAGTAATTAAATAAGTTATAAATTGTTGGCCTTCTATCATGTATGTATTCTGAGCATTTTTATTGTTGGGGTTTGGTATGGGTTGAGCAGGCAACTGATTTGATTTCTGAGGAAATGGTAATGGAAGTGTTTGATTTTGATGTTGTGGATTTTGAGGATTTTGTTGAGGATTTTTTTGTTGAGGAAAATGTGGATACGGTGGATAGGATGGTGGATACTGATATTACTGAGAGTATCTTCCATAGGTATTTTGTGCCCCTTGTGCACAAGCTTGAGATTGATTCTGAAATTGGGGCCAAGGTTGCTGCCAAGAATTCCAATTTGGTGGAGGTTGATTATACATTTGATCATGAAATCCTTGTGTTTGAGTTCCTTGCCAAGGCCTTCTAGAGACAAAATTGAGAGATTTTGTGGAACTTGTAGGAGTTTCCTCTTGAAAGACATCTTTAAGACCAGGAAGTCAAGGACAACTCTTGGTCTCATGTTTTTCTGAACAAATGACACATGTCTCTACAACTTTTGCATCCAAAGGACACTCTCTCAAGGCATGCTTCTTTCTACATCTGGGACAAAAGATTGCTAAAGCATCAGATTCAGCTTTTTGTTTGTTTTGTAACTTAAGGGTGTCTATTTTTTCACTAAGACTCCCTAAGATGTCAGATTTTAATTCATCAAGCATATGCCCTATCTTTTCCCTACTTACTGTCCTAGAAGCAGACTTACTTACCCTTGCAAGAGCAGGGTCTCTTGGGCCTTTGACAGTTTCGGATTTCCATCTTGAAAGGTTGATACATAACTCAAATATTTCAGGTAATGTGAACTGAGATATATCCCCTTTTCCCATCATGTTAAGGATATCCAACCATTCATCCCTAATTTTTTTCAACAAGATAGCTTTTAAGGTGTCTTGATCTAAGTTTTCCATTTTTTCTCTTTTGACGTTGTAATGAAATCTCTCCAACAAATCTTCCAAGTTTTCATCCTCCTTTTGTATCATCTTGAACACTTCCTCCTTATGATTAAATGGCATACAATAATCCAAATACCTCTCTATAAATTCTGGTTTCATGTCTTCCCATGTCCGAATAGAACTGTTGATCAAACTCATAAACCACTTCAATGCTGCTCCTTTCAATGTTGAAGGAAATAGTTTAATTTTTTGAGAATCTTGTAAGTAGTCATAAATTCTACATAGGACTTCAAATTCAAATAGGAAGGTTTCAGGATCTTCATTTTTAAGTCCATAGAAGTTTGGAAGGACAGAGGGTGAAATGTTTTTCATGGTTGTACTGGTTTCTTCATCTACTATAGGAAACCCAAAAGAGCTTCCCATTTCTCTTCTACCTCTTCTTCTGCCTCCTTCTCCTTCTACACCTCTACCTCATTCTCCTCTACCTCTACATATACCCCCTCCAAATAATGTGTGCTCTCCATTAAAGAATCCTCCTCCCCCTTCTTCTGCCATAGTTGATTCTTCTGTGGAAGTGGAAAAAATTGTGTCTCTAGCAGGGGTCCTTGAATCTTCTTCTAAGATAGGTTCAGTGGATGAAGTGGAAGGTCTTTCTAATGGAATATCTGATCTTAAGTCCTCTGGGAGTCTAGGATTAGTAAGGGATGGAATGTGGGTCTGAGTTGGAACTGTACTGGCTCTTGGTCTAGGTGAAACAAGTGGTGTTCTAGGAATGAAGCTTCTGCTTCTGCTTCTTATGAATCTACCCCTTGAGTCTCTCTCTCTACGCATATCATTGTTTTTTTTTTTTGAAGTTAAGAAACAAGGCTACCTAGTTACACTTCCCTGGCAACGGTGCCAAAATGTTTGTGCTCAACCTACTGTTCCTAAATTGGGTTCATTAATTGTCAACCAGGGTTGGTAAACTGCTGAAGTGTGGTGCACTATATGTGCCTAGGTATTTCTTTCTCACTACGTTGTGTTTAGTGTTTTCTGATGTTTTTGGTTTTATGGTTTTATGTTTCAAAAGGGAAGGAACTAAATGCTAGTGAAAAGAAGCTATTGGCCTAAAATATGGATGGAAAATAAAAAATGAAAATACTAAAACAGAACAAAGCCTAAACTATGCCTAGCAAACAACAAATGCAAAGCTTGATAATAACTTCAAGGAAATAAATCACAACATGAGCTTAAACTTATCCAATTCATTCATTAAATATGTGTCGGAGGAGCTTGGGAAATGGACAAGTTAAGTTTAAATGAAGTTCTCCTAACTAAACAAGCAAACAATCAACTTACAATGTTACAACATCTCATCCATGATTAAAGGTTTATTGGAATATATTTTGAAAAGAACATTTGTAGCATAATAAGATTTCTACTCTAAACTAGCTTCTAATTCTATTCTTCAACTCAATTTAACACCACTAGGGCTCACTCAGAAGTTATAGATTTCCTTTTTAGAATAGTCTTCGAGAAAAGGCTTGTTTGTGAAATGGTAAAAAGGTTGCAAAATACTCCAGGCCTTAGACTGATACTAAATTTTGTCCAAATGATTATATATTAATATGAGGTTGGAACAAAAGAAGTTTTGTAAATAATGAAGACCGTGATATTTAAATTTAACAACTAATACAATTTAAAAATGCAATGGATAACAACTAAACTGGAGTGCTAATACAGTGAGCTAAGACTAAACTAGAGTGCTACTAGTCTACTTGAAGTACAGTGAACATTGTTAAATTACAATGCCATTATCAAACTTGAATTGTAGTGACAGAGCTGAACTGAATGCATTCTACCTCCGGAGTTCTATAACTAAATTAACATGCAACTAACCTAAGGAATTCTACAGCCCATCTCGTTCAGTATCAATGATATTTTGGAAGAGTTTGTGAGAACAAGTATGGCTGTATTATTCAATACAATTAAACATAAACATAAGACTGAAAGAAAATACAACTAGAATCTAAGACACCACAGCTATTTCTTATTCATTTTTAATGATATTTTGGAAGAGTTTGTAAGAGTAAGACCAGCTGTGAGACTTAGTGTAAAGAAGCAACTAAAACCTACAATACCACAGTTATGCGTTATTCATCATGATGATATTTTGGAAGAGCTTATTAGAGTAAGTCCAACTGTGATAATTAACGAAAGGAAATGCAACTAAAACCTACAATACCACAGCTATGCCTTATTCATCGTAATGATATTTTGGAAGAGATTATTAGAGTAAGTCTAGCTGTGATAATTAATGTAAACAAGTATGAACATAAACTTCAGAAACTTGCCTAAACTAGAAATAAAAACAAGACTAAAATACCTATCTACGATATAAAAAAGGCTGCTCAGGAGGCAGGGGCCCTCTACCACTAGAGTAGCATGAAATCTACTTCAATATTGATTCAACGCTTCCAAGGAAATTCTGATTCTTTCATTAAAGAGAAATTACTTCAAAACAGAGTTTTTTCGGACTTCTGAAATCTAGCAATCAACCATAAAAATCTAACCTTGTCCCTCGGTTTCCCAAGCATATTTATAACAAAATTACATAACCGTATCTGAGATAACATAGGAATAATTGTCTTTCCTAATAAAAACCAAACTAGGACTTTGATGATGGTCACGTAACAGAATTAAGGACATCTGGACTGTCCTTATCCTGTTAGGAGTCTTCCTCCTAGTTTGAGTTCCCACGTGGTTAACCACGTACAGGATTCCGTTCAAACTTCGTGGAGAGAAAAAAATGATGAGGGCATGATGTGGAATACACCCATATGTGTTTTTCTCCAAGATGACACTTCGAACCTGCGTAGACATGAAGTTGGCTACAGAATTGGCAACTAGCTACAGAATGTTTGCATTCTGTAGCTAGATTTAGTTCAAAAAGTACTACAATGAAAAAATCATAAAAACATAGCAAGTTAGTCATGATATTCATTCTTAAAGAAATTTTGACTAATTCTATTGATCATTTAATCCTGAGATTAACAATGAACAAAAAAAATGGAGTGGAATGTTGTCGAAGAAAGAACATTCTTGGAGCTCAACACCTGCGGCCACTCTAGAGCGACGTGCAACAAGTCATCCTCAGTGATGAGATACGACAATTTGCACCAAATTCCCTCAACTACGTTCTTCACAAGTATGTGAATGTTGTGGAAGGTGGATTTAAAGTCTGCAATAAACTTTACTACTCGTACAAAATTGGAGACACCCTCAGTTTGGATTGGATCGCCTAAAAGATGGACGCGTTGAACAAGACCCAAAATATTTTTTTTTCCATAATGCGCATGGGGAGGAAGAAACTGCACAGCATGGCATACTACATGGCTTCACACATCTGTGACTCTATGTTAGGAAAATTCATTTCCTCTAGGGTATTCCATCAAATTACAGCTATCAGCAACAAGAGCCAAGATAATACTTTCCCTCCTCTTGTGCTTCCTGCATGTTCTCCAAGAATTCTTTGCACAAAAATTTTACCCAATTATAGATAACTCCCTTTTTGCATTGTCCTGCAAGTACAATTACTTATGTAGGGACTTCCTTAGGTCTACACTTCCACATAATATTTTAGGAAAATATGAGCATCCCAAATTGGATGGTTGTTTCATTTATTTAACTAACGATGAATCCTCTACTATGGCACAACACCTAGTAGGTCGTTTTGTTTTTTTTCTGCCACCTTATTTTCCTTTCCCCTTCCTCTGAAATAAGTGATGGGATTTGCACCTTGATCAGGCAGGCTAGTCATCTAATGATTCAGTGTCACATCAATGGGTATCTACTCTCCTAGCCATAAGGCTTCATCATGCACCAGTGTGAGCAATTGTCTCACACATATATCATTTATCGGTATATGCCCAAAATGTGGGACCTGCAATAACCTCAGAAGCCCTACCTTATGTAGGCTAAACACCCATCGGTTCAACTCCACATGCACAAGGCCCCCCTAATAGGGTACAAGTTCTAGATATCACTTATGTGCAAGAAACATGAAACTTTTCAACATCCACGACATCCCAATGCTCCATTTTCAGCTGTGGCACTTTAGAAAACGTATCGACTTCAAATGGGACATTCACAAGAATTAAAGGCACGTTAATATAATACTACACTTTTTCAAGATCCTATGGTGCGACATAGGTTTGCAACTGTGACGATGGGGCCACTTCAACGACAAGCTCCTCCTCGATGATGCTCTTAGTGAGCTCCGCAATGGGTCTCTTCTATCGCTCAGCCGCCATGGAGCGTGGGTTTGTAGTCTTCTCTCTTGGGGATTTACAGGTCATAGACGTCTGACCCTTCTTGGTTTCTGCAGGCGTAGGTGTCTCAGCAACCAACGCAGGAGGATACTCTTCTGGACACGTATTTTTCATGCTAGGTGGGATAATGTAACCAACACCCCTATGGCGCAACTCATCCTCAAATCTCAGATCCAAACCAAACATAGACAATGAATAGTTTGCAAGAATCAGAGAGCTCAAGGTATAAAATTCACATAGAAATCAAAGGGAACTATTGCGATCCCTTATACGGTATTTATAGTTTTTCTGTGTCTTTAACGGTCCCTTATGCATTAACCTGTCTCCATAAATGAGAAAATGGTTCCAAATCTTGTAAAATACCCTCATTAAATGCAACCTAGATGCTCCCATAAATTGTAGTAAAACTGTGTTTTCCAGATTTACTGTTCCAATGGTTATATTTTCGCACCTTTGCAACTTAGTCAGCCTGCTCATGCCACTACTTCACATGCATCACACCTATCTGTTAATCCGAAATTCCGGCTACACAGATCCAATACTCCGACCATATAGTCATTTGGTGGATGCAGGGAGGGGATCATCCCTTTATGGCTTCAATCGAATATCATTGACATACTCGAGAATATATTCTCTGCTTAGCATGGCCCAGCGTTTTACACCTCCATTAGTGATTTCCTTAAGAATATATGTCCCTAGAAAATGCATCCTGAATTTCCCTGGGTAGCGTGCAAAATTGTTGTCATACAACAAGACTAAATCGTCGTCCTTAAATACATTTGTATAATGTGCCTATAATGCCATGCCTTTTCATGCACTTTTTGGACTTGATTATGTAAATTTACAATAAATAAGTCTTCTTCAAGTGCAATCAGCTCTGACCATCGTTCCTCCATAATATTTTCTTCTTCCATATTTGTCAATGCTACGATGCCTAGGCTAGGAACAATGTACTCCATCGGAAACAAAATTTCTTTCCCATACATCATCCTAAACAGTGTCTTACTAGTCAAATTTTTACATGTGGTTCGATATGCCCAGATAACTATAGGTATGTACTCATCCCAATAATTCCAGTTAGCATTGAAAATCTTTGTAAGTGCAGTCTCTAATATCTTGTTGAAAGCTTCCATCACACCATTCCCTTGTGGGTGATATGGAGTGCTCTTCTGATGATGAATTAGGAATTTGTATGTCAATCATTCAATGGTTTCATTCACAAAGTTCATACATTTATCACTTATCGGAATCTTAGGGCATCCAAAGCGGGTCACAATATTCTCTAAGATGAAGTGTGCAGTTGTATCTTCACTACAATACTTCACGGTATTAGCTTCTGTCCATCAGGTTACATAGTTAGTCATAGTGATTATGTAATGCGCACCACTCCTATTGCCTGGAGTTTCAATAGGTCTAACAAATACTATGGCCCATTTCAAAAATGCTTGCAATTCCAACTATGGATTCAGGGGCATCTCATGTCTGCGCGAGGGCTTTTCTATCCTCTAGCAGATATCACATGCACGACAATGGGCATAAGCATCATTGTGCAATATGGGCCACCATAACCCAACTCACAAAATATTTTTGCGTAGTTTCCTTCCCTACATAGTGATCGCCAGAAACCCCTCCATGAGCTTCATATAAGATGTCATGCCTTTCATAATCCAAAACATATCTTCGCAGGACTTTGTCTACACCCATCTTATACAGCTGGTCAACAATAACAGTGAAGCCTCCTATGTGCGCCATGATCTCCTTCTATTGTATTACATATTCCTCAGGGGCTTGTTCATTAGTTAGGAACTACACATCTGATAATCCATCCTCCATGCTAGTAGGTTCGTCACTAGACTTGATGCTTGACATATGGTATGGCCTAGCATTTAGTATTCCTGGTTTCAAAATGATCTCAAAGTAATACTCCTGGAATAGTAACAACTACATGTAGATCTTCCCCCCCAACATAGGCTTATTGAAAAGGTACTTCAAAGCAAAGTGATCAGTAACCATCCTGAAATTTCCTCCTAATAGGTAGTGGCAAAATTTCTCCAGTGCAATCCTTCTCTTTCTATTGTTGAATAATTATGTTCTATGCTTGAGAGCTTCCAACTAGCATAGGAGGTAGGGTGATCAATCTCTCCAACTCCTAGTTGTGCTAAAATATCTCTGAGCATGATACAGGAGGAATCAACATGCACATGAAACACCTTTGACGAATTTGGAAATATCAATATGTCCATCGTGACCATATTTTCCTTCAACAGTTCGAAACTCCTCTGTCATTCCTCAACCCAAAATAATGTCGCATCCTTCTTGAGAAATTTTTCCATGGGTGCAGTTATCAGTGCATAACCCTGAATGAACTTTCTATAATACCTAGTGTTCCCTAATATTGAGCGTAGTTGTTTGACATTCGTAGGTATATCCAAATTAGCAATTACTATGATCTTTGTGGGATCTACCATCAACCCTTGCTCGAAAACAATGTCTCCCAAGAATATCCTGAATGGAACACAAAATATACATTTCTTCTAGTTGAGTGAGATCTGATACTTTCTACAAGTATCGAGCATTAAGCACAGATTGGAGACATGTTTTTTCAATAGCCCAAAAACAGTCAAATCATCAAGGTATACTTCTACGAACTTATGGATAAATTCGTTGAACGCAGCTACTACTACTACGTGTAAGAAAATGGTAGAGGAATTATTCAAGACAAAGGGCATTAATGTATACTAGAAAGATCCCCATTATGTCACAAAGGTAGTGTTACTATGATCTCCTAGTGCAATCCTGATCTGATGATACTCGGAGAACCTATCTATGAATGAGTAAGATTCTTGTCCTCCGACATTGTCTAGGATCGCATCATAGAATGGAGTTGAGAATGGATCATGCACACATACATCATTCAAGTTGCGCAGGTCTACAAAAATCTTGATTTCTCCTTTTCTCTTCTTATCTTGCACTACCATGGGACTCACCCAATCAATCTCTTCCACTGGTTCTATAATGTCTGCAGAAACTATGTTATCTAACTCTTCCTTTAACTTCTTATTATATTTTGGATTCAATCTATATGAGCACTGCTTTATTTGGCGCACATTAGGTTTCAAAGTGTTATTCATGACTCGAATATCTGCAATTATTCCTTTCAATTCTAAGAACTTCGTAGGGAATAAGTCATGGTTCTCTATTAGTAGCTCAAAAACCTTTCCTAATGTGTCATCATCCCAATAATATTTAATCGTCACCAAATTTGGTTCTTCTTCAGATACAATATTCACCTACCGAATATTTAGATGTTTTGTCACATCTAGTGAAGTGATCGAGGGCCCCACTAGTACACATTGTCCCTCAAATTATGGAATGATAATATTCCTTGGATCTTCTTAATTTTCTTCAACCTTCGTATTTATACAATTATCAAAATCCTTCATCTATGCATCCTAGGCTGGAAAAGTGCGCTCTACTATTGGCTTTGTTGTGTCAAATATAACTTCTTCAATATCATGCAAGGCCTTACCAATCTTGACAAACCCACTCTCAAAGCTGAAGGGTAAAATGGAAATCTTCGTCAATGGATACCATTCCCTCGCACATCGACGTAGCTCGGTCTCTAGATACAATCAGTAGGCACATCTCTTAGTGTGTGAATGAACATGTGTATCCACTGAGGTCTTGGTTCTATGCCCCATACTTCACTCCATTCAGCCAGATGTTTGTGCGGATCATCCTTTCCATAGTACACTTCTTCCATTCTAATAGTCAAACATTCAAAGCACAGTCTCATAATTTGCGTGCATTCATTCCAATTTCCCATGTTTCATTTATGTGTCTCCCACCATTGTGTTGGAGTAGCACGTAGTCTTATATCCAAGACATGGAATATTTTTCCTTATGGCATAGTTCTTTGAAGGTATCCTAAAAAAATATTTACATCAGTTAAACCATCATAATGCAGTAATTCACATACCTCTGATGGTATGCATCAAGGAGATCTGGTCACTCAATTTTAGCGCAGTGCAAATGCTTCATGTAATTGGCCCTTCCAGCTCTCTAATTCTTCATCATAATATGAGAAGCAAGAGATGTCCTTTTCCCAAATAATCCTTCCATCAGTTGTTGGGTTGATCCAATCTTTGTTGCACAAAGTCATCTTATACATATGGTTAATATCATCATTGGTGCGTATAAGCTCTGTGTACCTCTCTTCTTCTACACGATTTAGCACTACAAGGAAAAGACTCTCTAGCGGATGTTTTTGAGGAACCCCTCATACCAAACATCTGTTTCTAGCAGAGGCTTATAGAGGAGGTTGGCGGGTGAAGGTTTTTATGGATGTCTTTCGTCTGGTGCACTTATCATCATAAAACGCACTGGTGCTTTCAATAAGAGAAAGCACCAGTGTGCAAAAAACATTGGCACACTGGACACCGTGCACTGCGTACACACCCACCCAGTGCGTCTTAGTACTATAGCGCACTGGTGCATCATAAAACACCACACGAAAACATAAACTAGTGGTCTTATGAAATCGCACCAGTGCACCTATAAAACCCTGCGCACCAGAACAAGGTTAAATAAAACCTCGCACGAACCATGTATCTCATTGAATATCTTTTCTATGTAGGAAAATTTATTCTGTAAAGTGCAGTATTGGAGTAGCGGAGGGTTTGAATCATGGGCAAGAATGTTTCTGAGGAGATGAGGGTTTTAAAAAACGAGAGTTCAAATTTTGGCCGAGAAGTTTATAGCAGATAAAATGAGTAATTCAAATAGAAATACGAACAAAGACGATGGGGATGACAGGGTTAGGCTTAGGTCCCATGAGAAGGGGGGAAGTTCGAGGGATGGATTCGCTGATAGGTTTAGGAGGCCGTCTGATTCCCATGATCATCATAAATATTATGAAGAGAGAGATGATGCCAAAAATTATTTTAATAAGGAAGATATCAAATCGAGAGAGGGACATAGGGAGCATAGGCATTCTGCAATGGATGAAAAGGTGAAGGAGGGAGTGATCCATGGCAGTGATAGAAGAAACAGAAGCGACAAAGATGATGACATGCATATAAAGGAGAAAGACGACAGGAGGATTAAAGATGATGGGATGAAGATAGCTCTAGAGCTCAACAGAGTACAAAAGGAGAAAATATTTATGAAAAATATGAGAAGGGCGATCAAGAAAGATCAGTTGAGACTGGCGATAGGGTTAAGAGGCCTGGTGACAAGGGTAAGTATTTTCTTGATCATGGCAGAGAGAATTCAGTTGAGGTTGATGATAGGGTTAAGAGGTCCCATGATGGAGAAAGGGAGAGCAGAATTGATGGCAGAGAAATACTTGTCGAGGTTCTGGCGACTAGCAAGGTGAAATGGTCCTTTGAAAGAAAGGAGTCCTATTTGCTAAGGGATGTTAGAGAGAGATAAATTGAGTCTCTTGAATGGGCTAAGAGATGAAATGAAGGCAATGATTCTCATTCCTACAAGGATGGCAAGGAAATATTGGACAGTAGAGAAAGATCAATTGAGGCAGTCGATAAAGCCAAGAGATGCCATGAAGGGAAGGATTGTCATTCCCTTAAGGACATGAGAGAAATATCAATTGAAATTTTTGATCGGGATAGTATATCCCATGAAGGGAAAGATTCTCATTTCTATAGGGATAGT
This sequence comes from Pinus albicaulis, assembly GCA_034641835.2. Taxonomy (NCBI): domain Eukaryota; kingdom Viridiplantae; phylum Streptophyta; class Pinopsida; order Pinales; family Pinaceae; genus Pinus; species Pinus albicaulis. The sequence continues at coordinate 942,588,160 of CM076582.1, forward strand.
AACGAAAGATCAATCGAGGCTTTTAATAGGGGTAGGAGTTCTTGTGAGACAAAGTATATGAATCCTTATGATGAAGAAATGGATGGAAGGTCTCGCACGTGACTAGAGTTAGAGCATGATAGTGAGGGAAGGAAAGATAAGAGTCGCAAATGAAAGAATTTTACATAGGATGATACCAAAGATGATAGAAAGCACAAAGGAGAAAAGTGGAAATTAGATGCCAAGATGGAGGAGGAACTTACAAATGAGCAAGCAGATCATGGGGCACCTTTTCTTGTTGTTGATTATGGAAAGGTTCAATTTTATTTTCGGGTGAAAATGCGAAGATGCGTAACACTTTTGTGAAAATTTGGGGCATAATTTTTTTTCCTCCATAGTTCGGCCGAAATCTTGTCATAGTTCGGCCAAACAATTCAGGAGTTCAGCCGAACTATTGAATTTAGTTTGGCCAATTTTTTTTTGTCATTTAGAGTGATGGTGTATTGACGACAATGGTGAACAGAATTTTCACTTGAGTTTGGAAAACTGGCAATAAAAGTTCTGCCGAACTAGAAGTTCGGTCGAAATTTTAGTTCGACCGAACTATTATTTTTATAAATATATCGCCCACAACCATTTACAAGTTTATGTTCACATTCATGCACTCTTCTATGTCGGTCATTTTGTCATGCACTCTTATCTGTTGCTCTCTCACACGCTCTTATCTGTTCATTGCATTCCCACTTAGGTTCGTCACATTCCTATGCGCGCTCTTATCTGTTGCAGTCCAGCTCAAGGAGGTAAGATTTTTAATTTCTGCAAGTTTTTTTGTATTTGTTGTTTTTTATTTTGTTTTAATTTGTGTTTATTTTATATTTTGTTTGTAATTTTTCTTTGATTTTTTAACTTCTATTGATTTTTTTTGTTGCAGAGGTCTTTAGTGACATCTTCAACGTCCTCTGCAACAAATTCATCCTTTTCATCGTCTTTAGCATCCAGGTATGTTTCAACGTCTTCAGTGTCTCTGTTTTTTTTTACTGTTTCTATTTTTTTGGCTCTGTCTTTTTTTTTTTGGCTGCGAACTCAGGTTACATTCCTATCCACTAGGTTATGGGAGTTTCACCATGTAGTTTCACAGCAGAAAAATAGAGGCCAGTGGCTACTGAGGCACGATGCTCCTCTTTTTTTATAGATCAGTTTTATTGTTAGCATAAATGTGGGAATATTTTTCAGAATATATGATAGGATATTTTCTTCATGTTGATCCAAAGCAAAAAAGTAGAGGCTTGTTTCCTTGGAAGCTCATCTTTGTTATATAACATCAACATTGCATCATAAATGCGGGAGAATCCTTAGAAGCAAAGAAGAGAATATTTTGGAAATTAAAATCATTATGATTCATTGAAGATTAGATCGTTGAAAAAGTAACGTTTAAGCATGCAAGCATGTCATTCTCTGAAAAGTAAAATAAGTGTTTTTCATTAGAGATTAGAGGAGATCCTTAGATCCTTTTACAAGAAACAGTTAAGTATCCTAGAAAACAATAAAACAGTTTTCATTGCGTGGCTGGCTATTCGGCTGTCCTTAGATCCTTTTACAAGAAACAGTTAAGTCTCCAAGGAAATAGTAAAAAAATCATCATTGTGTGGCTAATTCTTCGGCTGTCCTTAGATCCTTTTACAATAAACTGTTGAGTCTCCAAGAAAACAATAAAACAGTTGTCATTGCATGGCTGACTCTTCGACTGTCCTTTTATTTATGAATGTATGAATGAAACAAATTTTAACTTCATGAGACTAAAATTAGCTTATAGAACTAAGAGTTTCATATCCATGGTCTCAAACAATGAGAGAGAAAAAACCTTTTATATTCAACATGTAAAACGCAATTAGCCATAAAAGTTTCCCATTGAAACCATAAGTGATTTGATACAAAACATAGGTTTTAAGCTAAGAGTAAATGCCCCTACATATAGAAGTTTTTAATTTTCATATCCATGGTCTCAAACAATGAGAGATTTTTTTTTTTATATTCAATGTACATGTAAAAAAAAAATTAGCCATATCTCTAGAATAGATCTAAATAGAAGTTTTTCATTTTCATATCCATGGTCCCAAACAATTAGAGAGAGAAAAACCTTTTTTATTCAACATGTAAAACACAAATTAACCATAAAAGTTTCCCATTGAAACCATAAGTTTTAAACTAAGAGTAAATGCCCCTACATATAGAAGTTTTTCATTTTCATATCAATGGTCTCAAACAATGAGAGAAAAAACATTTTATATTAAATATATATAAAGAAAAATTAGCATATCTCTAGAATATATCTAAATAGAAGTTTTTTATTTTCATATCCATGGTCTCAAACAATGAGAGAGAAAAAAAACTTTTATGTTCAACATGTAAAACACTTGAATTAGCCATAAAAGTTTCCCATTGAAACCAAAAGTGATTTGATACAAAACATAGGTTTTAACCTAAGATTAAATGCCCTTACAAGTCATTCAACATGTAAAACACTTGAATTAGCCATAAAAGTTTCTCATTGAAACCATAAGTGATTTGATACAAAACATAGGTTTTAACCTAAGAGTAAATGCCCCTACAAGTCATTCAACATGTAAAACACTTCAATTAGCCATAAAAGTTTCCCATTGAAGCCATAAGTGATTTGATACAAAACATAGGTTTTAACCTAAGATTAAATGCCCCTCCAAGTCATTCAACATGTAAAACACTTGAATTAGCCATAAAAGTTTCCCATTGAAACCATAAGTGATTTGATACAAAACATGGTTTTAACCTAAGAGTAGATTCCCCTACAAGTCAATCAATATCTTGAATAGTTTTAAATATAGAATTTTTTCATTTTCATATCAATGGACTTGAAAACAATGAGAGAAAAAACCTTTTATATTCAATTTGCATATAACTTACTTAGAAACAAAAAGTAATTTAATACAAAACATAGGTTTTAACCAATTATATAGTTTTTTATTTTCATATCCATGGTCTCAAACAATGAGAGAGAAAAACCTTTTATGTTCAACATGTAAAACACAAATTAGCCATAAAATTTTCCCTTTGAAACCACAAGTGATTTGATACAAAACATAGGTTTTAACCGAAGAGTAAATGCCCCTACAAGTCAACCATTCTCTCGGATAGTTTTAAATATCTAGGAGTTTTTCATTTTCATATCCATGGTCTCAAAAAATGAGAGAAAAAACCTTTTATATTCACATGTATGTAAAACAAAAATTAGCCATATCTTTAGAATGGATCTAAATAGAATTTTTTCATTTTCATATCCATGGTCTCAAATAATGAAAGAGAAAAAAACCTTTTATATTCAACATGTAAAACACTTGAATTAGCCATAAAATTTTCCCATTGAAACGATAAGTGATTTGATACAAAAGATAAGTTTTAACCTAGAAGATTAATTGCCCCTACAAGTCAATCAATCTCTCAAATAGTTTTAAATATCTAGAATTTTTTCATTTTCATATCCATGGTCTCAAACAATGAGAGAAAAAACCTTTTATATTCAATGTATGTAAAACATAAAGTAGCCATATCTCTAGAATAGATCTAAATATAATTTTTTCATTCTCATATCCACGGTCTCAAACAATGAGAGAGAGATAAACCTTTTATATTCACCATGTAAAACACAAATTAGCCATAAAATTTTCCCATTGAAAGCACAAGTGATTTGATACAAAACATAGGTTTTAACCTAACAGTAAATGCCCCTACAAGTCAATCAATCTCTCAAATAGTTTTAAATATCTAAAAGTTTTTCATTTTCATATCCATGGTCTCAAACAATGAGAGAAAAAACCTTTTATATTCAATGTACATGTAAAACAAAAATTAGCCATATCTCTAGAATAGATCTAACTATAAGTTTTTCATTTTCATATCCATGGTCTCAAACAATGAGAGAGAAAAAAACCTTTTATATTCAACATGTAAAACACAAATTAGCCATAAAAGTTTCCCATTGAAATTTAAGTGATTTGATACAAAACATATGTTTTAACCTAAGAGTAAATGCCCCTACAAGTCAATCAATCTCTCGAATATTTTTTTAAATATCCAGAAGATTTTCATTTTCATATCCATGGTCTCAAACAATGAGAGAAAAAACCTTTTATATTCAATGTATGTAAAACAAAAATTAGCCATATCTCTAGAATAAATCTAATTAGAACTTTTTCATTTTCATATCCGTGGTCTCAAACAATTAGAGAGAAAAAAACCTTTTATATTGAACATGTAAAACACTCAAGAATTGGCCATAAAAGTTTCCCATTGAAACCATAAGTGGTTTGATACAAAATATAGGTTTAAATATAACTTGAGAGTAAATGCCCCTACAAGTCAATCAATCTCTTGAGTTGTTTTAAATATCTAGAATTTTTTCATTTTCATGGCCATGGACTCAAAGAATGAGAGAAACCAACATTTTAATTCAATGTACATGTAAAACATAAATTAGCCATATCTCTAGAATAGATCTAGAAATATAACTTTTTTATTCTCATATCCATGGTCTCAAACAATGAGAGAGAAAAAAAACTTTTATATTCAACAGTAAAACACTTGAATTAGCCATAGATGTTTCCCATTGAAACCATAAGTGATTTGATACAAAACATAGGTTTTAACCTAAGAGTAAACGTATGTAAGACACAAATTAGCCATAGCTCTAGAGAATAGATCTAAATAGAATTTTTTCATTTTCATATCTATGATCTCAAAAAATGAGAGAGAAAACAACCTTTTATATTATACGAGGTCAATGCAAATGCCAATGCAAGATTCATCTCTCATTTTCATAACCATAAGTGATTTGATACAAAACATAGATTTTAACATAGGTTTTAACCTAAGAGTCAATATATGTAAAACACAAATTAGCCATAGCTCTAGAGTATAGATCTAAATAGAATTTTTTCATTTTCATATCCATGGTCTCAAACAATGAGAGAGAAAAAAACCTTTTATATTCAACATGTAAAACACTTGAATTAGCCATAAAAGATTCCCATTGAAACCATAATTGATTTGATACAAAACATAGGTTTTAACCTAAGAGTAAATTCCCCTACAAGTCAATCAATCTCTCGAATAGTTTTAAATATCTTGAATTTTTTCATTTTCATATCCATGGTCTCAAAAAATGAGAGAAAAAACCTTTTATATTCAATATATGTAAAACACAAATTAGGCATATCTCTGGAATAGATCTAAGTAGAAGTTTTTCATTTTTCATTTCCATGGTCTCAAAAAATGAGAGAGAAAGAAACCTTTTATATTCAACATGTAAAACACTTGAATTAGCCATAAAACTTTCCCATTGAAATCATAAGTGATTTGATACAAAACATAGGTTTTAATGTAGAAGAGTAAATGCCCATAAAAGTCAATAAATCTCTCGAATAGTTTTAAATATCTATAAGTTTTCAACATGTAAAACACTTGAATTAGCCATAAAAGTTTCCCATTGAAATCATAAGTGATTTGATACAAAACATAGGTTTTAATGTAGAAGAGTAAATGCCCCTACAAGTCAATAAATCTCTCGAATAGTTTTAAATATCTAGAAGTTTTTCATTTTCATATCCATGGTCTCAAACAATCAGAGAAAAAACCTTTTATATTCAATGTATGTAAAACAAAAATTAGCCATATCTCTAGAATAGATCTAAATAGAAGTTTTTCATTTTCATATCCATGGTCTCAAAAAATGAGAGAGAAAGAAAAACCTTTTATATTCAACATGTAAAACACAAATTAGCCTGAACATAACACATTACAAGGAAAGAAAAAATACTAAGGGTCTATTACCCTTTTCAATTGAAAATGATGCTCTAGTTCAAAGATAATAATTTCCATAGACTCCTTTGGAGCTAGGGTTTTTCCGTGAATGGCGGAACTGTAACTCTCTGCAGGCTAGGCCTGCCTCAGGCCACGCGGGTGGTGAGATGTGACAGGCATACCTCACCTGTCAGGGCCTTGTTTTCCACATGGAATTTCTCGAGTCAGCCATGAATAGCGTTATCTGAGGTAGGAAAACTGGGTGGTTTTAACCCTAGCCAGCATGAAGGTAAATTTTTTCCTTGTTTTTTTCACCGCGTGATGGGGTTTTACTTTTGATCTTCCACGGGTTTCTAGTTTCAGCGATGTTGGGCCAGGGTTTGGTCTTAACTGCAGGGATGGGGCTCGATCGTGACTTTGTGGATTTAGAACCGGCGCCGAAGGACCTACTCACCATTTGGGGGCATGAAGTTTCAGCCCAAAATCTTGATTGCTTTTTCCCCAAGATGATTGTGAAATCAGGCTTTCCAAACAAAGAAGAAGGTGCAGTTTCTCTCCCTCTCAGATCTGCACTCCCTGACTCGGCTAACGCTCTGAAGGCTGATTACGCCATTTTATACTTCAGGGGTGAAAGTCTTAGTAGTGATCACTTGGTTGTTCACGGGCCTCTTTCCCTATCCTCGGGGTCAAATCTCTCAGGGTTTCCTCCTCTTACAGGAGGACTAGAGGATGTGGTGGCAAGTTGTGGGTTGCATGTATCGAAAGGGCCATTAGCTGCAAAAGATAAAGGCGGTAAAAGGCCTGTTACAGGAGCAAGGTTTCCCTGGGTGTCCGGAGGTGAAAATAGGGCCCCAGCTCAAAGCAAAAAGCTGGAATCAAGCTCTAGACACTTGACAGATTTCTCTGCTCAGGTGAGTTAGGCTCTGCATTAGAAGGATTATCAGGTCAGAGATACAGGCCATGGATTGGGAAACAAAAATTATCAGGAGTTAGTGGGAGCTGGAATAGAGGCATACCTTTACGGGGACCTCGATTCTGGGGTTGCCACAGTTGCTGAGAAGGGTCAGTTAGTCAAGGAACCCATGGTTGAGGGATCAGCGAACCGTGACATCAATGTTGATAGTGATCTGGAGGATAGGTGCCAGGAGTTGCCCGATGTAGAGGGTTCTGATGCTCGGCCATCCAAGGAACCAGGGGTGGGTGATGTGCAGATGACGGCCATGGGCGGGAAGCGTAAAAAGCAGAGTCCTATTAGAAAAAAGGAGCTTCGGCCTTGTTGCACCCTTGGAGTGGATATCCGTGTAGAAGAAGCAATGGCAGCCTCTGAGACTAGACCTGTAGGAAGAGTGCGCAGGAAGAAATACACGACAGATTATATCTAGTACTGGGTTCAATCGGAATGGGAAAATGTGCCAAGCAAACCAGTGGAGATTAAAGTCCTGGAAAGAGGTTGGTTTACTCTGCGCTTTGTCCATAAAGATAATTTCAATTGGGTTCTCGACAAGAATTGGTGTTTTGGCAAACGCCCAGTCCTCCTCCGCAGATGGACTCCTCTGTTTGATGCCCAGACCGAAAAAATGAACGAATATCTAGTTTGGGTTAAATTTCCAGGGCTCCCTCTTCAGTTCTGGTTTGATTCGGTATTCACCTCCATTGGGAACACACTATGTAAGTTCTTGGAAGTTGATCTTAGTGTGGCACGGATTCTTGTAAGCCTAAATCCTCGAGAAGGGCTTACGGACGCCATGACTTTAAAATACGGAGAGATGGAGTTCCTTCAAAGGCTAGATTATGAGAATTTTCCTTTCCAATGCCACAGATGCCATAAATATGGGCATTTCACCAAAGAGTGCCCTATGGGTCATCGTCGTAGAATAAATCCTTTCAAAGTGGCCAGAAAGCCGACGGTTTTTCCGTTTTCTGACCCAGGCACGATGCCCCACAGGAACCCATGGAGGAGGACTTAGAGGCTATTTTGGAGAATGTGATACCTAGCGCCCCGACGTAGCAGCTTGTGCCCGACCTGTGCCCTGAGAATGCACTTATGTTGACCGCCTCTCTGGCTACTTCAGTAGCTGGGACAGCAGGGGCTTCACAGGCGAGTATGCCACTATCTCTCCCTTTTTCCCTTTGTTTTTCTGATCCAGCTTCTGTCTCTTTTGTTTCTGAGCCTAGTCCCTCCAGGCAGCTTCAAATGGAATTCTCATTTTTAAACTTAAATTCTTCCCCGGTTGACAGCCTAGTTGTTTCGGTGCCTTCGCCTTCCGGTTTCCCCTCTCCCTTTCCGATTGAACCCCTGGTCCCCTGTCACCCTATGGAGTCTACACCCTCCTCTGCTATTCCCCCCTATAACCTGAGATCGTTGGAAAATCGTCCCGAGAAAGACACAGCTCCTGGTGGTCTAGAGCAGGACTTGGTACCAATTGGGCCCAGAAAATCGAGAGGTAGGAAATCAAACATTTCAAAGGCTCAACATAAGGAAATAATTGATATTGTTGATGGAAAACAAAGATCCTTGACTGGGGTGCTCAGAGCAGCAAAGCCACCCCCTGATATTCTGAAATGATCCTTCTTTCCTACAATTGCAGGGGGTTAGCTAGTCAACCCAAAAAAATAGCTTTGAGGGATTTGATCAGACAAAATAACCCAGATATTCTTATGCTTCAAGAAACTATTGGTAAAGGGGAGGAAATCATATCTCTTTTATCTAAACTGCTTCCAGGCTGGATCTTTCAGGCCCTTGATGCAAATGGCCGCTCAGGTGGGGTGGTCACAGGTTATAAAGTAGGAAACCTCAGAGAAATCTCTGCTTGGGGGTATGAACACACTCTGGCGCTAGAGCTTTACTCCAAGGAGCTCTGTCTACCACTTCTTCTCCTTAATGTTTATGGGCCCTGTCAGGAGAGGGAGCTGTTCTGATCTCCTTTTTTCCAAAAATATTTTCTTTCCCATCCTAATCTGATCATTGGAGGGGACCTTAATTTCTCACTGGGGGTCTCAGAATCTTGGGGAGAAAATGCCCGAGCGGACCCCCTAACAGATTTTTTTGTTTCCAAAATTGCCTCTTCCCATCTGGTCGATCTCTCGCTCCTCAAATATAGACCTACTTGGCAAAATAAAAGAGTGGGCGATGACTAGGTGGGAAAAAAATTGGATCGTTTTCTCTTGGGCGAAGATTTATCTGAAAAAATGTCTATCTATCGGCATTGGGTGGGTGAAGGGGGCCTGTCCGACCATTTCCCGATTCTACTGGAGGGAAAAGGAACTCTTAAAAATCCTAGGTCCCCTTTCAAATTCAATTCCTCTTGGCTTGCTGATGACTCCTTTGTAACTCTTTTTCATACTACTTGGAGGAAGGATGGGCCAGTTGATGAGGAGGGGCTGAGTCAAAGTAAGGCTTTCATGAATAACCTAAAACGTTTGAAAGTTGCAACCAAAAAATGGGTTATTCAAAAGACATTGAAGGAAGACGAGGAGTTAAGGGCTATAAATTCCGAACTTGAGCTTTTGGAAGACCTGGAAGGGGGTGGCTATACCACCTTGGCCTCACGAGACAAAATCCGGAAGCTTGAAGCAGCTAGAAGGAAAATTCTCCAGGTAAAGGAGGAAAGCTGGCGTTTAAAAAGCAGGGCTATCTAGCTCCAAGCGGGGGATGAAAACACAAAATTCTTCCAGCAATATGCCAAAGGAAGGAAAAATTTAAATACCATTTGGGAAATTCCAAAAGCGAATGGGGAAAAGGCTCAGTATTTTGAAGAGCTTGCCTCTCTTGGGGTTGCCTATTTCAAAAATATTTTTAGAGCCCCAGCAGAAGCATCTATTGCTGAAGTTATAAGAGTAGCTGAATTCTTCCCAAGCTTCATTGATGAAGAAGGCAATGATCTTTTGATGTCTTCGGTCTCTAAAGATGAAGTGGAAGCTACTCTAAAGTCGATACAAAAAGAGAAAAGTTTGGGACGGGATGGTTGGACTGTGGAATTCTTCCTTCACTTTTTTGACTCCCTTGGCGAAGATCTGACTGCGGTGGTGGAAGAATCCAGGGTCGCAGGTTTGGTCTACCAGCCTCTCAATGCCACCTTCCTGACCCTCATCCCTAAGTCTGACCACCCCTCTTCCTTTAACTATTTCCGTCCCATTTCACTGTGCATCTGCTTATACAAGGTCATTGCAAAAATTGTTGCCTCCAGGCTGAAACCTTTCCTCTCCAAAAACATATCTGTGGAACAATTTGGTTTTCTGGATGGCCGAAAAATTCATGAGGCTGTTGGAGTAGCTCAGGAAACCCTTCACAGCCTCAAAAAGAGCCGGAAAAAAGGGGCCATCATCAAAATTGATCTCTCCAAGGCCTATGACAGAATCAGTTGGATGTATCTAAGGCTTCTCCTAACACACCTTGGGTTTAGGTATGACTTTGTAAGATGGATCATGGGGTGTGTTACTTCAACCTCGATTGCTATCCTGATCAACGATGCTGCTTTGGATTTTTTCAACCCTCAAAGGGTTCTGTGCCAGGGATGCCCTCTCTCTCCCCTGTTGTTCCTGCTTTCATCAGAAGGATTAAGCTTAATGATCAAAGCGACGAAGAGACAGGGTGATCTGAAAGGGATTGAAGTTGGGCTTAATCTTTGGGTGACTCACCTCCTATTCGTTGATGATATTCTATTATTTTGTGATGGGAGCTGGGATGACTGCTTCTGCCTTAAAAGGATTTTAGACCTCTTTTTAAAAGCCACGGGTCTGGTCATAAATGAACACAAATATTCCATCACTACTGCAGGGCTCTCAGCTTTTGAAGTGAATAGAGCTAAAGAGTTACTCTCCTTTGAGGCAAAGTCCCTTCAGGACCTTTTCAAATATCTCAAGTTTTTACTTAAGCCCGATTCCTACAGTGTTCAAGATTGTTCTTGGCTATTGGCGAAAATTGAGGACAGAATGAAACATTGGAGTTTTAAATGGCTATCAAGGGTAGGCCGGTTAGTTTTCATTAAATCTGTGGTTTTGGCTATCCTAGTCTACTGGGCTAGTCTCATCTGGGTGCCAAAATGCATTCTGCTGAAAATAAATAAAATCTGTAGCAGATTCTTATGGGCTGGTCAGAAGAAGGACCATATCACTCCTTGGGTTGCATGGGATAAAATTGTCAGACCAAAACGCTGGGGTGGATGGGGGATTAAGGACTTGTTTCCTTTCTCTCAGTCATTATCCGCTAAATTAGCCTGGAGGATGGTTGTTTTGGACAATCTTTGGACCGCTGTAACCAGAAGAAATTATATCGACCCTATCTCTCCTTTGGAATGGATCAGAGAGCCCATCAAATCATCAAAAAACTCCTCTGTGGTATGGAAAGCCTTGGTGGAAGTTGTACAAATTATTGAAAAAGGCTTGGCATGGAATGTGGGTGATGGTAGATCAGTAAGGCTTGGCAGAGACCCTTGGGTGGGCTGCCCGGACTCTTATGCCCTCTCAAGAGATCTAATCGAACATCTAAATAATAGAGGTTTTTTCTCTCTTCATCAAATTAATGATCTTGTAAACTCATCTATCTGGCGACAGTAGTTGTTTTCAGGGGATGCTCTCGCCCTAGAAGAAATATGGCAAGAGAAATGGAGGGCCTTCCATGCCGGTTTACTGAACTCACACAGTCGTATTACTAATGAGCCAGATGAGCTAAGATGGGTGCATTCTCAGACTGGCTTCTACTCTCCAAAGAAGGGATATGATTGGCTTATGTCCCAAAAGGGGTGGGAGGAACCAAACTGGTGGGCCAAGCCACTGTGGAAATTGAAAGGGCCAGCCAAGAATCGACTGTTTTTCTGGTGTGTTCTACAAAAGAAAGTACCCACTTGGAATTTTCACCAAAAAAGGGGGAAAATTGGCCCTGGATGGTGTTCCTTGTGTAAGGAGAACGAGGAAACCCCCCAGCATATCTTCCTTGCCTATCCTCTTTCTAAAAGCCTCTGGAATGAAATGCTAAGATTGACTAACACCCCCCTAAGTTGGGAGGGGGAGGAGATATCTGAGGCTTGGAACAACTGGTGGCAGCACGCTCCCAATGATAAATTTAGAACGCTGCCTCTGTTGGTTGTTTGGGGAATCTGGCTTTCCAGAAACCACCTGATATTCAAAGACACCTTCTTTCCCATTGCCAGATTAGCAGCAGAAGGAGTGGCCATTTATGAAAGCATACCCTCTCCATCCACCTCTCAGAGTATCAGGCCTATTCAGGAAGAAGAAATAAAGGGCTCCATCCCGTGGGCTTACTTCGACGGGGCCTCAGATATGAATGAGAAATGCGGCGCTAGTCTGGTTATCCACTTTCCCTCAGGGAAGCTCCACAAAGCCTCCATCGGACTTGGCACCGGAACAAATAACTTCACTGAACTAAAAGCTTTACATTTGCTTCTTTGTTGGCTCTCTTTGCACAATGAGCATGAGGCTCAGATATTTTGTGACTCTTTGAATACAATCAAGTGGGCCAATGGAATGCATCATTGCAGGAATTTTCTTTTAACTCCTTTGCTTAATGAGATTATTCCTCTTAAAATTTGTTTTTCTGAGCTCCAAATTTGTCATATTTTCAGGGAAAGAAACACAAAAGCAGATAGCCTTTCTAAAAAAGGCACTGAGCAGGATTTGGGCGCATGGTCAGTAGAAGAAGTGGTTGACGGGGTGGCAAGGCAACTTGCTCCTCCTGTTTTTGCGTAACTGTTGAGTTTCCTACAACTCTCCTTTACTTTCTAGTCTTTCATTTTGTTTTGTATATATTGTTGTTAAAACTTTTATGTTAATGTATAAACTGCAACAGGACTCAGTGTTGTTTTCCTCACAATGGAGGCCTGAGTTCCTGTCCTTTTTTTATATTAAACTATCATACTGTCAGCACAGTGTCTACTATTTGGCTTTTTTGATAGTTGTGGTTATCCCTTTACTCTGTTTTGGCTGTTTTCCTAATAGGAAGCTGGGGGTTTGGGAAACCAAGGTTATCTTGTTGTCCTAAAGAATGGTTTTGACAGGGCTGTTTGGGAGGAATATCTGGAAATTTCTACAAACAACTGTTTTTTGGTTTTCTCTGAAAGAAGGGAAACGAAAATGCTCTGCATATGCTATGTAACCTTCTTATATCAATATATGGTTAGATTTTTTCTGTGGAAAAAAAACACAAATTAGCCATAAAATTTTCCCATTGAAACCACAACTGATTTGATACAAAACATAGGTTTTAACCTAAGATTAAATGCCCCTACAAGTCAATCAATCTCTCGAATAGTTTGAAATATCTAGAAGTTTTTCATTTTCATATCGATGGTCTCAAACAATGAGATAAAAAACCTTTTATATTCAATGTACATGTAGAATACAAATTAGCCATATCTCTAGAATAGATCTAAATATAAGTTTTTCATTTTCATATCCATGGTCTCAAACAATGAGAGAGAAAAAAACCTTTTATATTCAACATGTAAAACACAAGCTAGCCATAAAAGTTTCCCATTGAAATTTAAGTGATTTGATACAAAACATAGGTTTTAACCTAAGAATAAATGCCCCTACAAGTCAATCAATCTCTTGAATAGTTTTTTAAATATCTAGAATATTTTCATTTTCATATCCATGGTCTTAAAAAATGAGAGGAAAAACCTCTTATATTCAATGTATGTAAAACACAAATTAGCCATATCTCTAGAATAGATCTAAATAAAAGTTTTTCATTTTCATATCCATGGTCTCAAAAAATGAGAGAGAAAAAAGCCTTTTATATTCAACATGTAAAACACTAAAGAATTAGCCATAAAAGTTTCGCATTGAAACCATAAGTGATTTGATACAAAACATAGGTTTAAATATAACCTGAGAGTAAATGCCCCTACAAGTCAATCAATCTCTTGAGTAGTTTTAAATGTCTAGAAGTTTTTCATTTTCATAGCCATGGACTCAAAGAATGAGAGCAAAAACATTCTAATTCAATGTACATGTAAAACACAAATTAGCCATATCTCTAGAATAGATCTAGAAATGGAAGTTTTTCATTCTCATATCCATGGTCACAAACAATGAGGGAGAAAAAAACCTTTTATATTCAACATGTAGAACACTTGAATTAGACATAGAAGTTTCCCATTGAAACCATAAGTGATTTGATAGAAAACATAGGTTTTAACATAGGTTTTAACCTAAGAGTCAATGGATGTAAAACAAAAATTAGCCATAGCTCTAGAGAATAGATCTAAATAGAGGTTTTTCATTTTCATATCTATGGTCTCAAACAATGAGAGAGAAAAAAACTTTTTATATTATATGGGGTCAATGCCAATGCCAATGCAAGATTCATCTCTCATTTTCATAACCATAAGCGATTTGATACAAAACATAGGTTTTAACATAGGTTTTAACCTAGGAATCAATGTATGTAAAACATAAATTAGCAATAGCTCTAGAGAATAGATCTAAATAGAAGTTTTTCATTTTCATATCCATGGTCTCAAACATTGAGAGAGAAAAAAAACTTTTATATTCAACATGTAAAACACTTGAATTAGCCATAAAATTTTCCCATTGAAACCTTAAGTTATTTGATACAAAACATAGGTTTTAACCGAAGAGTAAATGCCCCTACAAGTCAATCAGTCTCTCGAATAGTTTTAAATATCTAGAATTTTTTCATTTTTATTTCCATGGTCTCAAACAATGAGAGAGAAAAAACATTTTATATTCAAAATGTAAAAAAAAAAAAAATTCTATAAAAGTTTCCCATTGAAAGAAAAAGTGATTTGATACAAAACTTATAGGTTTTAAAACCTAATCTAGTAAATTCCCCTACATTCAATCTTTAGAATAGATCTAATTAGAAGTTTTTAATTTTCATATCCATGGTAGTTCTATAGGCAGAGTTTGTAAAGGGCCAGGTAGCCTCTGGATTTCATCTTTTATGAAAGGTGACATATATAGTAAATGCCCCTATAGTCAATATTTGGAATAGATCTAAATTCCCCTACAATAAATGCCCCTACAGTTAACATGTATATAGTATTTAGAAACAAAAAGTAATTTGATACAAAACATAGTTTCTAACAAAATATACAGTTTTTCATTTTCATATCCATGGTCTCAAACGATGAAAGAGAAAAAACCTTTTATATTAAACATGTAAGACACAAGTTAGCCATAAAATATTTCCATTGAAACCAAAAGTGATTTGATACAAAACATATAGGTTTTAACCTAATCTAGTAAATACCCCTATATTCAGTCTTTAGAATAGATCTAGAATTAGAAGGTTTTCATTTTCATATCCATGGTAGTTCTATAGGCAGAGTCTGTAAATGGCCAGTTAGCCTCTAGATCTCATCTTTTATGAAAGGTGACATATCTAGTAAATTCCCCTACAGTCAATCTCTGTAATAGATGTAAATTCACCTATAGTAAATGCCCCTACATTCAACCTGTATATAGCATTTAGAAACAAAAATTAATTTGATACAAAACATAGGTTTTAACCAAGTATATAGTTTTTCATTTTCATATCCATTTTAGTTCTATAGGAAGAGTCTTTAAAGGGCTAGGTAGCCTCTGGATCTCATATTTTATGAAAGGTGACATATCTAGTAAATGCCCCTACAATCAATCTCTGGAATAGATCTAAATGCACCTACAGTAAATGCCTCTACAGTCAACATGTATATAGTATTTAGAGACAAAAATTAATTTGATACAAAACATAGGTTTTAACCAAGTATATAGTTTTTAATTTTCATATCCATGGTCTCAAACAATGAGAGAGAAAAGACCTTTTATATTCAACATGTAAAACACAAATTATCCATAAAATTTTCCCATTGAAACCAAAAGTGATTTGATATGAAACATATAGGTTTCAAAAAGATGATCTAGTAAATTCCCCTACATTCAATCTTTAAAATATCTAGAATCTCTAATTATAAGTTTTTCATTTTCATGTCCATGGTAGCTCTATAGGAAGAGTCTGTAAAGGGCCAGGTAGCCTATGGATCTCATATTTTATGAAAGGTGACATATCTAGTAAATTCCCTTACATTCAATCTCTGTATTAGATCTAAATGCACCTACAGTAAATGCCCCTACAGTCAACATGTATATAGTATCTAGAAACAAAAATTAATTTGATACAAAACATAGTTTTAACCAAGTATATAGATTTTAATTTTCATATCCATGGTCTCAAACAATGAGAGAGAAAAAACCTTTTATATTCAACATGTAAAACAAAAATTAGCCATAAAAGTTTCCCATTGAAACCAAAAGTGATTTAATACGAAACATATAGGTTTCAAAAAGCTAATATAGTAAATGCCCCTACATTCAATCTTCAGAATATCTAGAATCTCTAATTATAAGTTTTTCATTTTCATATCCATGGTAGTCCTATAGGAAGAGTCTGTAAAGGGCCAAGTAGCCTCTGTATATCATATTTTACTAAATGCACCTAATGTAAATGCCCCTACAGTCAACATGTATATAGTATTTAGAAACAAAAATTAATTTGATACAAAACATAGGTTTTAACCAAGTATATAGCTTTTAATTTTCATATCCATAGTCTCAAACAATGAGAGAGAAAAAACCTTTTATATTCAACATGTAAAACACAAATTAGCCATAAAATTTTCCCATTGAAACCAAAAGTGATTTGATACGAAACACATAGGTTTTAAAACCTAATCTAGTAAATTCCCCTACATTCAATCTTTAAAATATCTAGAATCTCTAATTATAAGTTTTTTGTTTTCATATACATGGTAGTTATATAGGCAAAGACTGTAAAGAGCCAGGTAGCCTCTGGATCTCATATTTTATGAAAGGTGACATAGATGAGAGATGAATTAATAGATGAATTAGAATTATACGGGGCAATGCCAATGCCAATGCAAGATTCATCTCTCAAAGATGAATTAGTTTTAACACGCTCTTCTTCAAAAATTCAAGATTCATCTCTTAATGATGAATTAGTGTTGAGATACTCTCCTTCAAAATTTATTCATCAACATAATTTGTTTACACTTTAAATTAAGCATTAATTTTATGAAATTTATCTTGAACTTAATTTAAATTATTTATTTAAAAAATTAATTGTAAATGTCCACCATAGATATATATGTCATGGAGGAGGAAAGACGAAGATCAACAAAATCCCATATCTCTACGAGAGGGGAGGATCAGGGATCAGGATCGAGAGCTGTTCATGGTAAATTTAAATATAATCTTAAATCTCCATACATGTGTGTATATATGGAATTGATCTTTTATCAACTTTGTGAGTTAAATTAGTTGTTAATAAGTTTCATTTTTTATTTTTTAGGAGCCAAGAGGAGAAGGGTGTCTACTCCAGCCATGGATGCCTAGGGTTCACCTAGTCGTGGTATGGTTTGAAAGAAATTTAATAAATGAATATGTATGTGTGTATTTATATGTACCTGAATGTATTTTTCAATTGATTATAAATTTTTGTTTGTCTATGAAGCTTCTCTCTCCTCTCGAGAGGTTGGTTGTGGTTCAAATCCCCTTAGAGGGCCATCAATAAGTGGTAGCAGGTTGCGTGAAGGGGGTGATATTTATTCTCCCAGAGGCCAATCAACAGCTGGTGGTGTTGGTTCTCATCATGGTCATTCTAGGTCTCAACAGTTTCAGGGTGGAGAAGACACTAACCAACCACGTTGAGGTTGCCATCAATTTCAATATTTTTTTCATTGAATTTGTACGAATTCGCTTAAATGTGTTTTTTATAATATACAAAACTATATATATATATATATATATATATATATATATATTGATGCAGAGGATGAAAATGTTCCAAATATTTGTCAAAATAGACGCAGGGCAGAACGCTACATTCAAGAAGCAGGTTATCTACCCACCACAACTTATCCGGCCGACATTACTAATATACCATGGGAAAGAAACATGGCGCAATGCACCTTACAAAGGTTTCAACAAATCCATGCAAAATTCATCTAGTGGCTTTGAATCTACCTACTGAGAGTCAACAAAGCCTCGAAATAGTTAAATATTCATTAGGCGAAATAGTAAATGTGTACAAAAATCTTGGGCCGATGACTGATACATTTTTAGAACTCATGAGAAAGAGAAAGGAAACAGTAATGGGTCCCAATAAATGGGAGGATGTAAAACAAAGAGTTACAAAAGATATGGCCAATTCAATGTTTAATTTCAAGGAAGTGCCAAAAATAAAAATGATGAAGGTGCAATATTTCAAAAACCTTGATATAGCTCACTATTTGAATGATAGGCACCTTGCGGCCTATGGAAGGCTCCCATGGAACGATGAGGTTCTTTTTTATTTCGCACAATTTTTTTATGCATAATTTTTTTTGAAAATAAAACCCAATTACAATGACCTTCCGTCAGAATTTTTTCGTCTGGGGAAAGGTAGATTGTATGACCGTAAAGGGGCTAAGCAAGATGTGGAGTTGCCTCACCCTGAGCCACCATTGGTGAGTCAAAATTTTCTGGTGGAAACTCTGCTATCAGAGATGGATGCGACTTCTCAAATAAGTCGAGAAGAAAGGGATGTCATGATCGACAATGTTTACAGTAGATTAGGTGGAGTCAATGTTTGTCTAAATCGACAAAGATCACGTGAGATGAAGAGATTGACAACATGCATGTTGAATATCCCTGAATATATGCAAATAATTGTCCTAATGGTTGGCAAGACTTAATTCTTATGAGGAAGAGGGTACGAGAATGGTATGTGTTAATGACCTTAGGGTTCAATTATTTTAACAGATACATGTGTACAATTTGTAATAAATACATGTATATGTATTTATTTGTATGTACATTAATCTAACAAAAATGTATCATTCTATGTTAAAACACCATTTGTAGTTGTCACGCATGATGAATGATGAAAATTTTAGTATCACGTTCGGGACCTCTGGCTCAAACAATGCATATGGGTCTCACCGTCAAGATATGTTGGAAAATTTTAGTGTTTTTTAAGTGATATTTTTAAAATAAATAATTGTGCACACATGTACATGTATGTATATATAATGATAAAATGTTTTAACAAATTTTGATTCCGTCCAATGTTTTTGGTATGGAGGTACCTTCTTCTTCCTTGGGAGATGTACCTTCTACTTCCTTAGGAGATGAGCCACATCCACAAAAAGTATGAACAATTTTTCACTTTTAAAATTTATGTTTTTAAGTTAAATATATATATAATCCACCTCAAAAAGTTCCATTAAAAATTTAGATATATATATCAATATCTTGAGTTATTTTAAATTTTTTGAATTTTAGGTTGTTGGAGATTTTCATTTGGAGCCACTCTTAGGAGATGTCCCAAATTCACCTGCAGAAGTATTCAATTTTTCACTTTTAAATATATATATATATATATATATATATATATATATATATATATATATATATATATATATATGTTTTTTTTTAATTTAGTTATAATTTATAAATTGAAGTTTATTTAAGTTTTATTATAAATTGAGATCTTGATCTTGAGTTATTTTATACTTTTAAAATTTTGAATTTTAGGTTTTTCTTTAATCCATGGACTCTAGCGACGTAGATAGGAACATCCACACCATTTCAACCATTTGAACAAGTTGTCTAGCTTTTTTTTTAATATTATTGAAAATAAGTTTATATATGTACACGTGCATTTCATCTGAAATTTTTTAATATATAAATTTATATATATATTTAACTGTACATGTATATTGTACAGTTTACTGTTGCAGATGTTCCCATGGGGGAACTTGTAGCAAGTGAACAAATGGAGAGGGAACCTAATGAGGTATTGCATGATTTTTTTTTCATTTTTTTTTTTACATGAAGTTCTATATATATTCTCACTCATTTTAAAACATCAAATTTTAATGTTTATACATGTGCATTGTGTACATGTTTCCCATGCTTTGCATGATAGTGCGCGAATTGAGACTCTGATAGGAAAGACACTACATCCATCTCTATTTGATGGAATTGATTTCTATATTTTATTTTAAGATTTAGATAGTCTTAAATTTACTTTTTTATATATTATCTAGACATGCATTGTCATATATATATATATATATATATATATATATATATATATATATATATATATATATATATATACTTGTGAGATCTACAATTTTTGGACATATTTTATTACAGTGTTAATATAATTTGTTTTGTTCCAAAAAGTTAAGTTTTGGATGGTTTTAGTACTTTTGGCATGTGAATGTGAAGCAATGTTGTTATATAATTTGTTTGGTTTCTAAAACTTTTAAGTTTTGGATAATTGAACTACTAGTAATGTTGTCATCTATAAATTAATGTTTTGCTTCTGAACTACATTTGACATGTTATGTAATGTTGTGTTATAATTTGCTTTGTTTTTAAAATTTAAGTTTTGGATGCTTGAAGTACATTTGGCATGTGAAGTAATGTTGTGATCTATAATTTTTTTTTTAAATTAAAAGTTAAGTTCTGGATGGTTTCAATCTACATTTTGCATGTGATATAATGTTAAATGTTTTTATTGGATAGTTGAACTATAATTGACATGGAATGTGAAGTAATGTTACATGATATAATAAAAAAAAAATTAAAACTCAAGTTTTGGATGGTTTCAATCTACATTTGACATGTGATATTTAATGTTAAATGTTTAATGTTTTTATTGGATAGTTGAACTATAATTGGCATGGAATGTAAAGTAATGTTACATCATATAATAAAAAAGTTTTTAAAACTAAAGTTTTGGATGGTTTCAATCTACATTTGGCATGTGATATTTAATGTTGAATGTTGAATGTTTTTATTGGATACTAAGAGAACTCAAATTGTGGCATGTGTGAAGTAATATGTGAAACATATAATATTTGTACGACGATCTATAATTTTGGATGAGTCTCAATCTAAATTTGGCATATGATATAATGTTAAATGTTTTTATTGGATAGTTGAATATAATTGGCATGGAATTGTGGTAATGTTGCCACGATATATAATCAAAAGTTTTAAAACTTAAGTTTTTGGATGGTTTCAATCTACATTTGGCATGTGATATAATTTTAAATGTTTTATTGGATACTTGAACTACAATTGGATGGCATGTCAAGTAATGTTGTGATATAATGAAAACGTTTTAAAACTGATTGAACTGATTTTGGATGGTTGAAGTACATTAATCATGTGAAGTAATGTTGTGATATAATCAAAAAGTTTTTAAAACTAAGTTTTGTATACCATTTTAATCTATATTTTTCATGTGATATAATGTTAAATGGTTAATGTTTTTATTGGATAGTTTAACTACAATTGGCATGACATGTGAAGTAATTTTTTTGATATAATCAAAAAGTTTTTAAAATTCAAGTTTTAGACATGGTTGAAGTACATTTGGTAAGTTTAAAAAAAAAAATTCACTCAAACAATAGTATGCAGTATGTAAATTTTTCATTAATGCACATAGAACATATTTGACCATTGGAAAAAGAAATTTTGTACTAAATTTTCAATTAGGAATAGAGATGTGGGTCAAATACCACCAAAGTCAAAGAATTGCTACGAGTCTCTCATCTGATTCATAAAAAATTATACTGTGGATAATTTATTTACATTGTGGATACTTTTTACCAAAAATCCCACAAGAAAAACAACGTGCATTGAGTTCATGTATATATCTAGTACATGCAACATTTTTCATCAATGCAAATACAAAAACTACTTTAAGTTAATTGCATTCTAGAACATATATATTGAGTACGTGAAACATTTTTCATCAATGCACATAGTAAAACTACTTGAATAGTTAATTGCATTCGAAAACATATACATATATATCCAATATATGTATGCAACATTTTTCATCAATGAATCTATAAAAAAGCTACTTTCAGTTGATACTAGAGTGTGCATGTACCAAAACAATCTGTACATGTGCAAACACTTGCACAGATAACATAACAAGGCAGCTCAATTTTTAATTGATTATTGGAAGTTCTAGAACATATAATCCAAATAGAATAAATTTTTGGGCAGTTCAATCAAAAAAATTCCAATGGAATGTCATCTTCAATAATCCGTTCATGATCGGATTTTGACATTTTCCATTTCTTAATATTCGTTTTTTTCTTTGATTGAACCTCGATCAACTTTATGCGTGCTGCACACACTAAGTGACTATATTGACAACTTATGAAATTAGGTTCATAGTCTTCAAAGTAAACAAAATTCCCACTTTCATTAGTTTGTCTGAAAAAATAACCTTTCAGTATAATAGATGCTCTTTCATATGGAAATCCATCATCATTATATTCTTCTAATAATTTCATTTTTTTTTCAGTGCAATGCATCAAATAATATTTCACGTTTTCATCATTTCTTAGTAGGTGCAATTACAACAAAAGCATCTCCTGTACAATAAAACAATCTTCAAAAAATTATACATATTCAAATTCATTTCTAGATCTTTATCATTAGAAAGCAATTCAAATGTTACCTTCTCTAACAATATTAGAAACTCGATCACCATCAGATGATATTGTAGTCTCCTCTGATTGCATTTCTTCAAACATTCCAATGGACATTTTTCCCTTTGTATTTAGCTCTGTATGTTTCCAATATTTTACATACATTTTTTTTCACAAACGTCATTGGATTTTGTGTTGTCCATGCAAACAAGACAAGAATAAGAATATTTTCTTTTATCCAATGCAAACACATTTTTGGATGACTTTGTTTTAATTGAATTCAATTTTCGAGTCCCTTTTATTGTTTCAACGTCCTTTCCAATTGATCTATCTACGTCTTCGATCCCAATATGCCAAAAAAACCTTTATATGGAAATTTTAAAGAAGAATGTAAATATGATATCAAAATACAATGAAAGATAATCATTGTGATAAATGTACATTGTTTATTTAATTAGATATTCAATAAAAATTAAATTGAATGTACCTTCGCACTTCTCTTGATCGGTTAGTATCATGGCTTAGAGCAGCGATGCACCATTGAAAAAATTCTTTCATGTCCACAAGTTAGCTTGCAGAGGGGTTCATTTGATATCTTCAAAGTGCTCGTTTTATGCATGCCCCTGCACCGTCATGTTCTCCTTTTCCATGGCCAGTCTCAAAGAAATTCCAACAATGTTTAATGCAGGTTTTCTTATGAATACAACACAACCAAAAGAATGATCGTGCATATTTGAATTGACCTGCGCATCCATCTGACCATATCCAATGTTCATTGAATGTTATTCCACAATTTTTCAAGGAATCATAACTTTTTCCAAAATAATGTTGTACACAATATGTATCATGTGTACGATCGTCACTGATATAAAAGTGATATTATTTAATAATATGTCTATTTTCACTGGTGCTTTCTATATGATCGATGTTTTGTTCAGCATGTCTATATAGAATATGGACGAGCATGGAGACTTCGTCAGAATGATAGTATTCACTCTGAATTTCTTTTTGTGGAATAAATGTGTAGTTTTCTTCAAAATCAATTACTGACAAAATGGTCCCTGGTGGAAAAACTTCACGGGATTTTTTGAATTGCAAGTCTTGCCATCGATCTCTATGGGAATGATTGGTGTATTTGTAAATTTTTTCCTCAAACTTTCTCAAAAAGTCTATCACAAAAATTTCTTCTTCTCGTAATTCAATTCTTTTAACACTATTTGCACCTTGAATTGATGTATGGATATATTCATATCTCTTCCATTTCACTTTCATGTTGGACAATGATTGATCATTTATATCATTATGATATTTTTTGAAATTTAGTCAAATTTTCACAATCATACAGCATTTTTACCATCAACATTTTCTTTTCGCATAAAATAGTTCATCACTTACTCTTTCACATAGAATTTGAGATATGAAATCACGGATAGTGGAAAGAGGAGGTGAATCCTTCCAAATTGTTCTACCAAAATCAAGGAATGTGTCATAATATAACTCAAATTCCACATGATAACGACAACAACAAGTGTCGCGTACTGTGATAGGTTTTACATACCATGGTTTTTATTGAACAAAAGCAATGATTGAAACATGAATTTCACAATTCTCTTCTTTGAACTTGTTGAAAAACTCTATTTGAGTGGTTTCCAAGAAATGTTTTTCATATTCTTCGTACTGATTTCGTGCTATTGTTCTTCGCATCACATGCCTTGCAGTTGGTGAAACACGTGAATTGTTCTTCCAATATTCATATATTATTTTTTTAACATTTTCTCCGAGTCTATCTTTGTATGGTTGCCTACAAATATCTCTCCAACAAGCAAGTTCATCATTTACATATATTTGCAACCGAAATTTCTAATGTTTGTGAAAAAAAATTCGCGAGGTTCCTAATGCTCGTGCCATAGATTTTACCAAGCGATTCTCTTTAGTACTTGATGAAACCACTGCCATATGTATTGCTTTATGTACAACTGAAACATTTTTCTATCTAGATCTTTTAAATGAATTTATAGCACTATTTATATTTTGTATCACATTTTCCTTCTTTTTTATTATCTTTGGTTGATTTTCGAATACCCAATAAATTCGTAGCTTCTTTTAATTTCCTTAATGATAGGAGACCTTTCAACATTTGGGCTTGAATTGTCACATTTTCCTTTATGAAATACTTCTCAAAAATGTGGTTAACACGATATCGTATATAATGGTCAACTTTTTTATCTCCATATGTGTGAGTGTCAACATTTTATAACATCTCGTCATCGACATTGATTTCATCTATACATTTTCGAATTAATAGTGTACATAATAAGTTTACATATTCAATAAATAACTAAATTAATAAATATATGTATAATTTCAATGTGTTCAACATATATATATATATATATATATATATATATATATATATATACCTTGTTATTAAATTTCTTCACCTGAATTTATTCCATCATTTTGACCATCTTCAATCATTGGTTCAATATCTCTTTCACTTTCTGTTTCAAAATTTTGTATCTCATCATCAATGTTTTGAGGAATATCTCTCTCTGTTTACATTGCAAAAAAAATTTCAAATTAGTTCATCAAATAAAAATTAAGCTCCACATTTGGAAAATTTTAAATATATCTAAATCATAATATTTACATTTACATACCTATTTTAACTTCTAGTTGAGGTTGATTTTCCCCTTCAATATTTGAGAGTGTTTCTATCTTTCTTTTGCGAGATTGTCTTGTCTCTTCTCTATGTTCCTTAGGGTCTCTTTTTCGATCACATTTTCTCGTACAATTTCTTCTATTTCCAATGATAATAAAGTATGAAGTTCAAAAAATTTCCTTGAAAAATTTAGACAAAAACTCAATTAAAAAAAACATCACAAAAGATTTAATTTAAAAAAAGAACTCATTTTAATTTTTTTGCAAAAAATACATACTCCAATCCAAAACACTTTAAAAAATTAAACAAAAAAATGTCTTATAAAAATGAAACAAAGTTCAAAATATTTCCGTCCAAGTCCTA